>CM044370.1:828887-993887 GCA_024294585.1 Vipera latastei
GACTTCCACTCCCAGACTTCCCTGGGGCCAACTGAGGAATTCTGGGAGTGGAAGTCCAGATGTGAAGTGGTGTGGTCTGCAACTCCCAGAATTCCCTGGGGCCAGCAGGAGAATTCTGAGAATTGGTCCAGACCTGAAAAAGTGTGGACTTCCACTCCCAGACTTCCCTGGGGCCAACTGAGGAATTCTGGGAGTGGAAGTCCAGATGTGAAAAGGGGTGGACTGCAACTCCCAGAATTCCCTGCGGCCGGCTGAGGAACTCTGGGAGTTGAAGTCCACCCCTCTTCCCGCGGCCAACCTTGAGAAGCGCTGAGCTTCCGAAGGGCCCTTCAAAGGCTTTGAATGCACCCCGACGGCGATTCTAGTAAGGACCCCACGATCTCCTGGTGGTACCTTGTCCGAAGTTGAGGTCCTGGCGCGTCAGAGTGGTCATCCTCGCGGAGGGCTTGCCAAGAAAGAGACAAAGCGTGGTGAGTAGCGACGGAGGAGGGCTGCAGCCCCTTCCCCCGCGAGGGGGGGAAAGCAGAACCGCTGGATCCCCGAGGACTGGCCCGGCCAGCTGTGCGGGCTGCCCTTCCCCAACCTGGCGCCCTCCGTCCCGCGGCTGCTTCGGAGCCCCGAGCTTACCTTCCCGGCGGCGGAGGCTGCTCGGATCTGATGGCGGCGGAAGGCGGAGCGGCTGTTGGACGCGCCCAGCCCGGCTCCCTCGCCCGCCCGCCCGCGGTCTTAGCGCCCGGGCTCCGCGGAAACCCCTTCCTTCCCCGGGCTGCGGCTGATGGGCCCGGGAATGCAAGCCACTGGGCTCGGGAGGCTGGCCTGCCCTTCCTTCCCCGGGCTGGGGATAATGGGGCCGGGAATGCAAGCCACAGGGGTCCGAAGGCGGGGCTGACTTTCCTTCCCCGGGTTGGGGATGATGGGCCCGGCAATGCAAGCCACAGGGGTCGGGAGGCGGGGCTGACTTTCCTTCCCCCGGCTGGGGCTGATGGGCCCAGGAATGCAAGCCACAGAGGTCGGCAGGCGGAGCTGACTTTCCTTCCCCGGGTTGGGGATGATGGGCCCGGGAATGCAAGCCACAGGGGTCGGCAGGCGGAGCTGACTTTCCTTCCCCGGGTTGGGGATGATGGGCCCGGGAATGCAAGCCACAGGGGTCGGCAGGCGGAGCTGACTTTCCTTCCACGGGTTGGGGATGATGGGCCCGGGAATGCAAGCCACAGGGGTCGGCAGGCGGAGCTGACTTTCCTTCCCCGGGTTGGGGATGATGGGCCCGGGAATGCAAGCCACAGGGCTCGGGAGGCTGGCCTGCCCTTCCTTCCCCGGGCTGGGGATGATGGGCCCGGGAATGCAAGCCACAGGGGTCCGAAGGCGGGGCTGACTTTCCTTCCCCGGGTTGGGGATGATGGGCCCGGCAATGCAAGCCACAGGGGTCGGCAGGCGGAGCTGACTTTCCTTCCCCGGGTTGGGGATGATGGGCCCGGGAATGCAAGCCACAGGGGTCGGCAGGCGGAGCTGACTTTCCTTCCCCGGGTTGGGGATGATGGGCCCGGGAATGCAAGCCACAGGGGTCGGCAGGCGGAGCTGACTTTCCTTCCCCGGGTTGGGGATGATGGGCCCGGGAATGCAAGCCACAGGGCTCGGGAGGCTGGCCTGCCCTTCCTTCCCCGGGCTGGGGATGATGGGCCCGGGAATGCAAGCCACAGGGGTCCGAAGGCGGGGCTGACTTTCCTTCCCCGGGTTGGGGATGATGGGCCCGGCAATGCAAGCCACAGGGGTCGGGAGGCGGGGCTGACTTTCCTTCCCCCGGCTGGGGCTGATGGGCCCAGGAATGCAAGCCACAGAGGTCGGCAGGCGGAGCTGACTTTCCTTCCCCGGGTTGGGGATGATGGGCCCGGCAATGCAAGCCACAGGGGTCGGGAGGCGGGGCTGACTTTCCTTCCCCCGGCTGGGGCTGATGGGCGCGGGAATGCAAGCCACAGGGCTCGGGAGGCTGGCCTGCCCTTCCTTCCCCGGGCTGGGGATGATGGGCCCGGGAATGCAAGCCACAGGGGTCGGGAGGGAGATGCAGGAGGAGAAGAACCACCCAGCTGCAAGTGCTGCGCCTAGGCTTCCCTTGCGAGGCTTTACTCCCGAGTAGGCAGGAAAAGTGGGTCTTTCCCCCCCCACCCCTTTGTGGGGACCGATCTCAAAGGGGGAGCGGCACCAGCCCCCCCCCACCCCCCCGCGGACCACAGATGGAGTGAAAGGCGGCGGGCGCCTTGCTCCAAATGGCTAAACTGGAGCTTCAGCTGGAGAGACTCTCTTCGTTCATTTCGGGGGGGGGAGGCTTTCCCCCTGACCCCCCTCCCTTCAGGGTGTTGTGGCCAGCCTGTCTCCTACCTCTCCCCCCCCCCCCGTCGTTAAGCACCCTTTCTTAGGGGAGTTTCCCACAATGCACCTGGGAAGGGCTTGAGGATGGAGGCTGGGGAGACGAAGCAGAGCTGCGAGGTAGGCAGAAGCGAAGTGGGTGTGAAGACGGTTAAATGCCCCCAATCCTCCCATCCGGGGGGGGGAGAAACGGGTGTAAGATAGATCCACTCCCTCCCCCCCTGTCTGCATTTCCCCATGGTGCCCTTTTCTTCTCGGGGTGGGGGGGGCTGAGGTCCACTGGCTCCATCCCAGCTCTTTGTTCCCTTTGTTGAGCTGGGTCCCTATTTGAAGTGGGGGGGGGGAGAGAGAGAGAGAGAGAGAGAGAGAGTCTCTGGACAGCGCCCCTCCCTCGTTGCAATGCCCACCTATCACTTATTCCACCCCCCCTCCCACTAAAAATTAATAAATAAAGCCTGCCCAAAACACACCCCTCTTCACACACACCCCAGGAGGGAGGCAGGGGAGGACCCCAGCCCCATCTTCCCCCACCCCCACCTCTCTGCTTTGCCACTAGCCCGGCCAGTCTGTTGGAGAAGGCAGAGGCAGCCAGGGTGGTGCGTGCGTCCGTCTGCCCGGTCACTCTGGGTGGTGAGTAGTCCATCTGCCCGGTCACTCTGGGTGGTGCGTGCGTCCGTCCGTCTGCCCGGTCACTCTGGGTGGTGAGTAGCCCAAAGTGGGTCACTCTGGGTGGTGAGTAGCCCAAAGTGGTTGGGTGTGGGGGGGTCTCACTGGGTGGGTGGGTGGAGGAGAGGCAGGGTGGACCTCCTCACCTGCCTTCAACCCCAGACTTTGGGTTTTTTTTAAAAAAATACCCCAGAAACTTAAAAATGTTCCGCTCCTGCTAAGTGACTTAGAAAAATCTCCGTTTGGCTGAAGAAATTTAAAAAAAAAACCAGGACGGATATTTTCCATTAAGCATGTGTGTGTGGGGTGGGAGAGACCCAAATCTCCTACTGTATATGTTTGCGTGTTGGGGGTTGTGTGTGCGCAGGTTTTATTAACTGCATTTTCCAAAGTGATTCTGCCTTTTACCTGGTGCCTGGGCAAAGGTGACAAGAACAGCTGGGGATATAATTCAGGATTGGGCCTACGGAGGCCGGAGAGTGTAGAAGTAGGGAAGGCATTAAAAACTTAATTTCTAAGCATTGCGTTCCCGGGTTTGCATTTGATTTTTTTTTGCGTGTGACTTATTTCAATGGCATCCCTCCAGGTTTGGTTTTTTAAAAAAAAAAAAAACGCTGCTGCAGTCATCATAACAAAGGGACTAGAATCATGCTGAGTTCATTTGGCTTTTTGCTCGGTTGGGTAAGCCTGTTGATCGATAAATCCCCAAATAATGATGAGGATAATATTATAGCTACTACGCTCTTGCGTGATACTGTCTATCTTCTCTCTGGAGAATGCAAACAAAAGCCCCCATTTCCCCCCCCCCTCCTTTTCGCCTCCAAGGGCTACACTCAGAAAACATGGGGTTTTTTTAAACAAAAACATGCATTTATTTATTTTTTTAAAAAAAAACTGTCCCAGATGGAGGCTGAGTTGGTGGTTGAAATTGCAGATAAAAGTCTACCTAAAATAAAATAAAATACCTTGTCAAACTTGAGGCTGGAAAAAGGAGGGGATCGTTCTTGCAGTTTCTTTATCTCTTCTTTCCCCCCCCCCACCCCCAACCCGCTTTTTTTTTGGTCAAATTCCTTTTTTTTAGAAGGTTTTATCTTTTCTTTGAACAAGCTTGCACAAGCCAGCTCTTTCACATGCACACAAACACACCCCACTGAGTTGGTGTGATTGCCAATTTTATTCCCTCTGTTATGATCAGGCTGATTGGCTTTCAGAGAGAGAGAGAGAGAGAGGGAGGGAGGGAGGGAGGGAGGGAGGGAGGGAGGGAGAGAGAGAGAGAGAGAGAGAGAGAGAGAGAGAGAGGTGGTGCTTGGCATCTTATTTTCACAAATATTTTATTTATTTTTATTTTAATTCCATTTATATCCCGCCCTTCTCCGAAGACTCAGGGCGGCTTACAAGCTTAGCAGTAGCCTTCATTCTATGTATATGCCTGCTTATTAGGGCTTTCACACACACCCCAAGCGGCATTATTACAAAGTCAGCTTAATTGCCCCCAACAATCTGGGTCCTCATTTTACCTACCTGGGAAGGATGGAAGGCTGACTCAACCTTGAGCCTGGTGGGACTCGAACCTGCACTAATTGCAGGCTGCTGGTGTTACATAAGGAGGCATTCGCCCACTGCTCCACCAAGGCTCTATTATGAAGAATTTGCCCTTGACTCAAAACTTCAGATGGGGGACTTGTTCTCCAGTACGCCAAAAAGAGAGAGAGAGAAAGTTACAATAACAAAGGTTTAACTGCAAAATGTGGGTTCAGTTTGCCAAGCAGGAATATCTCTTGGTTGGCTTTGAGCTTCATGGTGGACATGCCCAATGCGGGGTTTGGCACTTTTTTTCAGCCCAGTCGATGTTTTATTTTTCTGCCAAGCCTGGATTCCCAGAGTCTACGTTTTCTAACTGTGACTTTATCTGGAGTTGACCCTGAGCTGGTGGACGTGCTTAGGAAAATAAATCTGCATCTTTGCAGCTCAGTTACCTGGAACATGTAGTTTGGAATGCATGCTAAGAGTTAGGTATTTTTTTTAAAATCAGCTTGGCCCATCCTATCCTATCCTATCCTATCCTATCCTATCCTATCCTATCCTATCCTATCCTATTCTGCATTCCATATTCCTATTCTATTCTGTTCTATTCTATTCTATTCTATTCCATTCCATTCCATTCCATTCCATCTATTCTATTCTATTCTATTCTATTCTATTCTATTCTATTCTATTCTATTCTATTCTATTTTCTATTCTATTCTATATTCTATTCTATTCTATTCTTATTCCATTCCCTCTTTATTTTATCCTATCCTATCCTATCCTATCCTATCCTATCCTATCCTATCCTATCCTATCCTATCCTATCCTATCCTATCCTATCCCATTCCATCTCTTCATTCTATTATTCTATTCTATTCTATTCTATTCTATTCTATTCTATTCTATTCTATTCTATTCTATTCTCTATTCTATTCTATTCTATTCTATTCTATTCTATTCTATTCTATTCTATTCTATTCTATTCTATTCTATTCCATCCCATCCCATCCCATCCCATCCCATCCCATCCCATCCCATTCCATCCCATCCCATTCCATCCCATTCCATTCTTTGGTGGTAATTGTAATTTGTCCTGTAAACAAACCACACAATATTCACTCAAGTCAGAGAGTTAAAGTCCACATCTCTTAAAGCTGCCAAGTTTTGAAACGCCCTGACTTAAGGGGCTGATGACTTTCTCAGACATGGTGGATCTTAACAATTTCAATGCAGTTTTTGGCAACTCTCGCTGTCAATTGCTTGACGTATGGTTTTTTTTTCCCTCAGCCTCCTTCGGCTTACCGCCTAGAATATTTAAAATATTTAAACCTGAAATCGAATACTTTTGGGAAAATATGCCCCACTGGTGTCGGGAAGGGGGGGTTATTTTCTTGTTTTTCCCCAAATGTAGTGCATTTGGCTGATTTCTGGAAGCTAGCTGGGGGGTCAGGCCTGGTTATGGTGTGGATGGGCCCATGCCCAAAGGGAAAGGAAGGTAATTTTGGAAGAGATCTTGATTCTGCAACGGCGAAAACTCAGTTAACCGAAAGAGATTTTACCTGGCTGAAGAATATTTGGGATTGCAGGTAATCCTCGAGTTACGACTGAGCCCCAAATTTACATCGCTAAGTGAAACGTTTGTTAAGTAAGCTTTGCCCCCATTTCACGACTTTTCTGCCCCCATTTCTTAAGGGAATCTCATTTGTTTAATTAGTCACTGCCCCCCCCCCCATCGACTTTGCTTGTCAGAAGGTCGCAAAAGGGGATCACGTGACAAAGCCCCCTCCCCGGGACGCTTCCACCGTCATAAATATGAGTCGGTTGCCAAACATCCGAATTTTGATCATGCCGCCATGATCGCGTGAAAAACGGCCGGAAGTCTCTCTTTTTTTTTCAGTGACGTCGTGACTTTGAACGGTCACTCAGTGAATAAATACAGGTCGAGGATTGCCTGTGTTCCTTGACACCCAGCAGCAAAGTCGCCCAGGTTCGCCTGGTGCGCCAGTTGCGGCCCTATCTAAGCCGGGATGATCTATGCACGGTCACTCATGCGCTCGTGACCTCTCGACTTGACTACTGCAACGCTCTCTACATGGGGCTGCCCTTGAGGACCACCCGGAAGCTCCAACTGGTACAGAATGCAGCCGCGAGAGTTGTGTTGGGAGTCTCCCGATACTCCCACGTTACACCTCTGCTCCGTGAGCTGCATTGGTTGCCAGTTGCCTTCCGGGTGAGATTCAAGGTACTGGTAATGGTGTTCAAAGCCCTCCATGGCATGGGGCCGGAGTACCTCAGGGAACATCTGCTGCCGGCATCAAGCTCCTTGCGCCCTGTGCGTTCCCACAGAGAGGGCCTCCTCAGGGTGCCTCCGGTCAGAGAATGTCGACTGGTGGCCCCCAGGGGGAGATCCTTCTCTGTGGGCGCCCCGGAGCTATGGAATCAGCTCCCGGTTGAGCTCCGGACGGCGCCCGACCTTCGCTCCTTTCGCCGCGAGCTAAAAACATACTTTTTTGAACAAGCTGGCCTGGCCTGATGAGGGGATGGGGGGTGGGTTTGCTATTGCTATTTATTAGGTTTTAAATATCTATTTTAGTATGTGGGCATTTATTTAATTTAGTTTTAACTTTTGTAATTTGTATTTTTATTCTTGCCCTGTTCACCGCCCTGAGTCCTGCGGGAGAAGGGCGGTATAGAAATATTATTAAATAAATAAAATAAATAAATAAATAAAGTCATTTGTGTTTACCAAACAAGACCACCGCAAGGTTGAGGTCCTTGACTTGCAACAGTTCATTCAGTGACAGATCGAAGTTACGACGGCATTGGAAACAAGGGAGCATTTTTTGATCCCCGTGGTCACGGCATCAAAATTCGGAGGCTGGGCAACTGATTCACATTTATGACGGTCGCAGCGTCCCCCGGGGTGTGTGTCACGTGACCCCCTTTTGCGACCTTCTGACAAGCGAAGTCAATGGGGCAAGCCCGATTCGTTTATCAAGCGTGTGTGTGTGTGTGACTGGCGGCTGCTTAGCGGTGCCCCTCTTTGAAGGCCAGGGTGAGGGGGGTGAGGGGGAAATTGCCCCCCCCAGCCCTGAAATGGATTTAAAACAGGCCAAATTTCAGCCAACCCAGATCATTTTGCAGCTTCCTAAATCCAAGGCGGGGGCGGGGTGGGGGGATGATTTTTTACCAAAAATCAAAGCAGGTCTTGACTTGGAAAACACAAACAGATGGCTGGGGGGGGGGCACGTGGGAAGAAGGAAACAGGGCTGTTATTTTACACAAGCGATGGTGTGTCTTTGTGTGTGTGTGTTGTGGCCCAAACAGCCTCTGCCACTGGAATTCGGGAGCGCAGACAGAGGCTGGCTCAGCGGGGCGGGAAAAAACTCATTTGGCCAACAATGGTGGTTCTCCCCCACCCCCCCGTTGCTCGCGGTGGGGTGGCGGGCGAGCCCAGCTTGGGCTCAAAGGCCATCCTGGCCCCTGCCAAACCCCGCCGATGCGGCTCCTTTGGCAACGCAAGGCGGGCACATCCAGTCCATCCGCTTGGAAGCACAACAATGCAACAATGGCTTGTCCTGGGCCTTTTTTTATCCGCTCAGCATCCTTCTCTCTGCAAAGTTGTCGTCCAGATTGGGAGTGTCGTGTGGGGAGGGAGGGTGTCACTCAGCCCGGCCGGCTGGTGTGAATGCCGCACCTGTTTTGTGGCTTGGCACAAATGCCCGACACGATGTCCCGAGGGGGGGGATTCAAAGGACGCCGGACTCTTGGCAAAATCCTTGCTTGGTGGGAGGCGTTTCTGAATGTGTGGAGGCTGCGAAGACGAATGCCGGCCTTGTGTGCATTTTATTGTTTGCCGCTTCAGAAAGGAAACAACGCTGTTGTGTTTCCTCAAAGTTTTATTGATTGATTGATTGATTAGCACCTTGGGCCATATCAAAGTGCAATGTTGCAGAGACAGATTTTTACTAAAATTTGATAAAAGCAGTTTAAAATGGGATTAGATAAAATACAATTTAAAACGAAATTGGAATAAAATAAAATGAAATTGGACTAAAATACTAAAATTTAATTTAAAGTAATTTAAAATATAGATAAAATATAATAAAATTTTATATATTATTATATTATATTATATTATATTATATTATATTATATTATATTATATTATATTATGTATTATCTTATCCTATATATTCTTATATATTATAATATATATAATATATGTTATCTAATATATATATTGTATTATCTTTATTATCTTATCTTTATTATCTTATATCATATCATATATCATATCATATATTATTTTATTTTTATTATTTTCTTTTATATTTATTATATTATTATATTATATATTATATTATATTATATTATATTGTATTATATTATATTATATTAATATTATTATATTATATTATATTATATTATATTATATTATATTATATTATATTATATTATATTATATTATATTATATTATATTATATTATATTATATTATATTATATTATATTATATTATTATATTATTATATTAACGTTTCCTCAAAGTTTTTAAAACTACTGCTTCCCCATCTGATCCACTGAATTTGCAGCTCATCGGGAATTTCAGACGGTTGAACTGACTTTTCTGTGGCTTTCTACAAATTTTACCATCTTATGTTTATTTATTATTGTTGTTGTTGTTGTTGTTGTTGTTATTATTATTATTATTATTATTATTATTATTATTATTATTATTATTATTATTATTATTATTATTATTATTTGCCTCAGGGAGTTGGGTTTCTTTTTAGCTCTGGCCCTTGAAATGCTTTGAGGAAGTCCTCAATGTATGACCCCAGCCGAATCCAAAATTTCGGTCGCCAAGCGAAACGTTCACAAAGTGAGTTTTGCGACCTTTCTTGCGAGGCGGTGAAGGGAATCCCTGCAGTTGTTAAGGGATTCAGACAGTTGGTTGTTCACTGAACCTGGGTCCCCCAATTGACCTTGATTGTCTGAAGGGGATCACATAGCACTGCAGCTGTCACAAGTACACGCCAGTGGCCAAGCAGCTGGATTTTAATCACGTGACCAGGCGCTGCAACTTTATTTGGTGGTTATTGTGATTTCTCTTTAAATAAACCACACAATATTCACTCGTCAACTTGGGCAACTTTAAAAGATGTGGACTTCAACTCCCAGAATTCCCCAGCCAGCCATGCTGGCTGGGGCATTCTGGGAGTTGAAGTCCGCACTTCTTAAAGTCGCCACGGTTGAAAAACACCAACTTAAAGGCTGATGACTTTGTGAAACTTTCTGGATCTTCCATCTCTGGCAGAAGTGTGAAAAAGGACCCTTTTTTTCGGCGCCCGTTGCAACTGCGGACGGTCACCGAACGAACGGACGTAACTGGAGGACTATTTGCAGCTGCGCGAGCAGCCGAGGTGAGGCGAAGCGGGGATATTTTTGCTGAGCACGAGAGAGATCGTGAGGTTCTTACGGTGAAGGAGGAACCCAGGATTTGGGCATTTCTTTGTGCCCAATTTTGGGTGGCAGCCACAACGCTGCTTTTTTTTTTGCCTCAAGTAGCAAAATGTTGTCGGGATAGTCTGAAAAGCACAGGGGGGGGGCAGATTTTGTAGCCCTCTGCCAGGCTGGCAAGTGTGTGCCATCTGCTACGTCTTGTGCACGTTTCCTCCTGAAGTTTCGCCTTGAAGGCAGAGCAGCTGGGAAGTGGAAACAGACCGAGAATGTCAGCTAGTTGTGCTTGCTCCCCCCCCAACACCCCCCCCCGACACACACACTTTGAGCAACAGCTGGTGCGTGGAGATGTGTCGTGCAGTCCTCTGGGGCTGAGAGGTGGGGGGGTTGCCTCCAAGGGGGACGCCACACTTGATTAATGACCCAATTTGCATCTGGCTCGCTTCCCAAGGGGCGGCTGGCGCAAATGTTCAGATTCAAACCCAGGTCTGTTGCGGGGGGGGGGGTGGGGTGTTAGGGTGTGCTGCTTCCCTCGATGCTTGTGGATGGAGGGGTGGGGGAAATGAAATGCCAAAATGAGGGTCTATTGTTTGGAAAGGGAGGAAGTGACCCATCTGGAAACGGAGGGGAAGGCACCGATTCCCTCCCCAGCGTTGCCTGGAAATGTTTTGCGGCCTTCTTGAAAAGAAATTCTGCTAGAAAAAAGTGTCTTGTTTGTGTGTTGTTTGTGTGTTTGTGTTAGAATAAATAGAATAAACAGAGCTGGAAGGGACCTTGGAGGTCATCTAGTCCAACCCCCTGCTCAGGCAGGAAACCCGATACCATTTCAGACAAAGGGCTGTCCAATCTCCTCTTAAAAACCTCCAGTGATAGGAAGGGAGGAAGGAAGGAGGGAGGGAGGGAGGGAGGGAGGGAGGGAAGGAAGGAAGGAAGGAAGGAAGGAAGGAAGGAAGGAAGGAAGGAAGGAAGGAAGGAAGGATAGCAGAATAAACAGAGCTGGAAGGGACCTTGGAGGTCATCTAGTCCAACCCCCTGCTCAGGCAGGAAACCCTACACCATTTCAGACAAATGGCTGTCCAGTCTCTTCTTAAAGACTTCCTGTGTTGGAGCATTCCCAGCTTCTGGAGACAGGTTGTTCCACTGGTTAATTGAATTGTTTCAAACGTCTTGTTGTAAAGCAGGTGCTGAAGTATCCACGGCCGCCGTGTTTTTTTTTTGGAGGGGGGAGGCATTAGCCAGCGACGGGATACAGGTAGTCCTCGACTTACAGCAATTCATTTAGTGACCATTCAAAGTTACAGCCGCACTGAAAAAAAGAGACCATTTTTCACACATCCGCTGCAGCACCCCTGTCATGTGATCAAAATTCGGACTCTTGGCATTTGGCTCGTATTTACGACGGCCGCAGTGTCAGGTGATCCCGTTTTGCGACCGTCTGACCAGAAAATACAAAGGGGAAACCAGATTCCCTTAACCACCAGGTGACTAACTTCACAACGGCAGCGATTCACTTAACAACCGGGGCAAGAACGGTCGTAAAATGGGGCAAAAGTAACTTTACAAATGTCTCGCTTAGCAACAGTGGGCCCAATTGGCGGTCATTATTAGAGGACTAATTCTGTGTTGTCCAATTGGAAAGAGATAGGAGGTGGTTTTATAACTTTCCATCTCTATGGTAAGATCAACCCTAGAGTGGAATTGTTTGGAATAAAGGCTGGTTCGGATGGAGCGGCATATTCTTCCCCCGCCCAATCTTCCATCGGTGCCTCTCTAGGAAGGATGCTTTCTGATCCTGGAGGTCCCACCTCTACCATATTTCCTCGAAAATTAAGATCTGGTCTTACGTTAATTTTTTTAGGGCTTATTTTCAGGTGACCTTTTTTTTCATGTACAACAGTACATTTATTGAAATAAATAATGTCAATCATATTATTTATTTATATTTAATCATATATTAATATTATTGTTTTGTAATTCAGTACGCCTGTCGTGCGCTGCAGCGGATGCATCCCTCTGGCTGATGAGCTTAACTGGGGCTTATTTTTCGGGTAGAGGAGCCTGAAAAATCGTGCTAGGGTTTATTTTTTTCCGGTTAGGTCTTATTTTCGGGGAAATACGGTAGGCGTGAGATGGGCAGCTATTTTATTTTTTTTTATTTTAATTCCATTTATATCCCGCCCTTCTCCGAAGACTCAGGGCGGCTTACAAGCTTAGCAGTGTCAATTTGTTTTAATAAATAAATACATTTCTTATTTTTATTTGTCCAGGGAAGGGAAACATGGCTTGTCCTTCCCTTTGGATCTTCTCCGTACTGCTCCTCTCTCCGATGGCCGCCAACATCCCCGAAAACGACAACAGCTTCCCAAGCCGGGATTCCTGGATGCAATCCTTGCGAGTCGCCCCGTACCGACACAGACAAGGGCTGGATAACCAGCATACAAACCACGATGAGATGCTGCCCGGGTTTTCAGGCTCCAGAGAAGCCGGCGGTCCCAGCTTGGATGGGGCAGAATCCAGGGGGGTGGGACGGCCGGCCGACCTCCGGCAGAAAGGCCCCTTTGTGGGGTTTGCTGTCCCTTACCCCGAGCAGGAGAATCAGAATCCGGGACCGGAAAGGGCGAGGAAGCAGAGCCAGGTGCATCTGCGCCATATGCGAAGGAAGAGGCTGAAACAGCACCGAGGTAGGGGGCAGAGAAGAGTGGGGGTCCCAGTCCCCCCCCCCGACAGTGGGTGGGGGAAATTGAGTTTAGTGGTCATTTGTCCAGCCCGCATCTGTGTAAGGCAGGTGTGGGCAACAACGGCCCCTTTAAGACCGGTGGAGCTCAACTCCCAGAATTCCTGAGCCAGCTCTGCTGGCTCAGGAATTCTGGGAGTTGAAGTCCACCAGTTATAAAGGGGCTATCGTTGCCGTGCAGTAGGGTGTTGAGCGAAGGGTAGGCATAGATGACCTCTCAGGTTCCTTTCCCAGTCTTTTAGGATGTACGATGGCTGGCACTGAGGGAGAACCTCCAGTGTAAGGAGCAGTCTACCTGCCCCAGGCGAGCTTGGTCCCCAAAGCGAAGGGAACTTTGCTTAACGGCTGCAAAAGCCCTTCCCGGGTCGAATTGCCAGCTGATCCTGCAGAGCTCTTAGCTTTGTAAAGCCTCCCCAGACAGGAGCACTCCCTCTGAAGGGCTGAAAGACTAGCAAGGTTCTCCCACTCTGCTTCTTCCCTTTTTTTTTCAGGCAAAGGGTCCAAATTGAGACCACGGGCCTTGGTGAAGAAGCCGGACAGCCTTGTGGACCATTTTTGGCCCTTCCGTGGGGAAGGGGCCACAGCTGGTTCGGGCCCCACCTCCCTCCCCAGCCCCCTGCCCCAGATGTTGACGGAGGACCCCCTTCCTATCCGGGCCATCTCCTCCCAGCCCCGGTTCCACGAATGGCAGGAGGGTGACGTTATGCCCACCTTGGACATGACCCTCTTTGACTGGACGGATTACGAAGACCTCCGGCTGGACATGTGGACATCTGACAGGAAAAAAGGTAAAGGTCTCGTTGACTTGTGGGGTGCCCTGAAAGGGGAGACCTGGCTGGGTTGGGGAAATCCACGAAAGAGACGTCTGACGGGCCTAAAGATTAGACGGAGCCTCCACGGTTAGGAAGAGTCTACCCCCCTTTTTTGTTGTTGCTGTTGTTGTTGAACCGTTTTCCTCTACTTTCTCTCGGTTGCCCTGCCAGGGCGGACTGCTAAAAGCGGCAACGAGACCACGTCGGCCGAAGCGGGGGACTCCTGCGATCATCACCTGGACTGCCTCTCAGGTGGCTGCTGCTGTTCAATGAGGACTAGCCTCGTCGGAAAGGAGGAAGACGGGGGCTCGGTTTGCGAGCGGGCAGAATTTCCCCCACCGGGCTGAATTCGAGGCTGCTTGTTGTGGGTGTGTCTGTTCAACCGGTCGTTTGTTCCCGGCACAGGTAGCTGTTGTGATTTGCGCGAGCACCTCTGCAAGCCGCACAACCGTGGGCTTAACAACAAATGTTACGACGACTGCATGTGCACCGAAGGTACTTGAAAAAAAAGGGGGGGTGTCCGTCTCTTGGGGCGGGGGTTACAAAGAACCGGGGGTTGTGGCATTGCCCTCCTCATTCTGGGACCTTTTCCCCTTAAAATAGAATAGAATAGACCTGGAAGGGACCTTGGAGGTTTAAAATAGAGCTGGAAAGGGACCTTGGAGGTCTTCTAGTCCAGCCCCCTGCTCGAGCAGGAGAACCTACACCATCTCAGACAAGTGACTGTCCAGCCTCTTCTTAAAAATCTCCAGTGATGGAGCGCCTACGATTTCTGGAGGCAAGCTGTTCCACTGGTTAATTATCCTCACTGCCAGGAAGTTTCTCCTTAATTCCAGGTTGCTTCTCTCCTTGATCAGCTTCCAACCATTGTTTCTTGTCCTTCCCTCTGGTGCTTTGGAGAAGAACGTGACCCCCTCCTCTTCTTTGGGGCAGCCCCTCAGATACTGAAGCGCTGCTATCCTGTCTCCCCTCTTTCTTCTTTTCTTTAGACCAGCCAAACCCAAATCCCGCAGCCGTTCTTCGTATCTTTTAGTCTCCGGGCCTTGGATCCTCTTCGTTGCTCTTCTCTGATATTTTTTTTCTTTCAAACTCTCAACCTCTCTTTTGTAGTAGGGTGACCAAAATTGGTTGCAAAGTATTCCGGGTGTGGTTTTATAAAGCGGCACTAATACTTCGCTTGATCTTGATTTTATGACTCTGTTTAGACAACCCAAGGGACGCGGTGTGGCTCAGTGGGTTAGGACGCTGAGCTTGTCGATCAGAAGGTCGGCAGTTTGGCGGGTCGAATCCCGAGTGCCGCGTAGCAGAGCGAGCGCCTGTTACTCGTCCCAGCTTCTGCTAACCTAGCAGTTCGAAAGCACGTAAAAAATGCAAGTAGAAAAACAGGGACCGCTCCGGTGGGAAGGTCACAGCGCTCCGTGCGCCTTTGGCGTCTAGTCGTGCCGGCCACGTGACCACGGAGACGTCCTGGGACAAGCGCTGGCTCTTCGGCTTTGAAACGGAGATGAGCACCGGCCCCTAGAGTCGGAAACGACTAGCACGCGCGTGCGGGGGAACCTTGACCTTTACCTTATACAACCCAGGATTGTATTAGCTTTTTTGGTTGCTGCTGCACACTGCTGGCTCATAGTCAAGTGATCATCCACTAGGACAGGGGTCTTCAAACCTGGCCCTTTTAGCACTCGGTGGACTTCAACTCCCAGAATTCCTCAGCCAGCGTGCCTGGCTGAGGAATTCTGGGAGTTGGAGTCCACCCAGTCCTAAAAGGGCCAAGTTTGAAGACCCTTGCACTAGGACTCCGAGGTCCGTCTCACAGTTGCTGTTTTTGAAGCCAGGTCTCGCCCAAACTGGACTTAAAGCCTCTGATTCTTCCCGCCTAGGCGTCAAACTTTGCTTTCCTCCCCATTGAAATTCATTTTGTGGGACAGGGCCCGTCGTTCAAGCTGGTCAAGATCTGTATGCTCTTTATTTTATTTATTTTTATTTTAATTCCATTTATATCCCGCCCTTCTCCGAAGACTCAGGGCGGCTTACAAGCTTAGCAGTAAGAGAGTTTTTTTCTCTCCCACGCTTAGGTCTCCGCTGCTACGCTAAATTCCACCGGAACCGCCGGGTGGTCCGACGGAGAGGCCGCTGCGTAGATCCAGACTCCGCGGATGGCAACCAGGGCTCTTTCCTTAATGTCTAAAGAGAGAGAGAGAGAAAGAAAGAGACTAGCGGCACTTTTAATTTATAACTTTGGGGGGGGTGGGGAGGGTGGACCGACCTCAAAGGCACAACTGGAATTAAGTTGTGGGGAAGGAAGACTTTCTGAAATAAATTGGGCCTTTTTTGCCTCCAAGGTTGGAGTTTGCCTGCTGTATCTCTTTGCGAGTCTGCGTTCCAGGCCCTTATCTCCTTCCCTGCCTTGGAGGAGACTGGAGGGTGAGAGGAGAGCCGAGCGCGGCAGGATTTGCAAAAAAAAAAAAAAAAAAACAGAAAAAAGAAAAGAAAAGACTGGGGTTCAGCGTCTCATCCGGAGATGCGACAGGCCCCCCCCTCCCTCTCACCGCGAAGTATTTCTTGAGAAAATACGAAAAAGCTGTCAAACCGAATTGCTAGTTGGAAAAGGAAGGGAATGTAGGTAACTCTTGAAAAATCACCAAGCGCTTACTTGTCTGCTGTAGTGTTTAGCTGCATTTTTTTTAAAATAAAATAAAATAAAATAAAAATAAAATCACCAGGACTAGAAACTTGACTTGCAGCACACGAGTGAAAGGAAAACCTCCCCCCCCCTTTTATGTCTGCAGCGGGTATGGGGGGGTGTACTCTCTTGCTGGGTTTGTCCTTGCACCCCTTTCCTTCGGAGAATCCCTGCCTGAGGCTAACCCTGGTGTCCAGCTTGCGTGTTTCGGTTTCGAATAAATAGTTTCGGGCAAATAACACCTCTGGGTCTCCTTTCCTCAGTGCCCTTCCATAAGCCTGCTGGGCGGGTTTAAAACAGATGTGGTAAAACCTAGCTGGGAGGGAGCGATTTATCCCCCTGCAGATTCCTCCAAGGGAGACAAAAATTGTGTGTGTGTGTGTGTGTGTGTGTTGTGTGTAAAATACATGGACACAGACCTGCATAAACGAAAGCATTTTGCAAATACCGCTAGTCCTCGACTTACGACCACAATCGAGCCCAACATTTCTGTCGCTGAGTGAGGCATTCCTTAAGCGAGCTTTGCCCCCATTTTACGATTTCTCTGGCCATATTCGTTCAGCAAATCCCTGCCGTTCCTCAGTTAGTAACTTGGTTGTTAAGTAAGTCCGGCTTCCCCCGTAGATTTTGCTTGTCGGAAGGTCGCAAAAGGCGATCGACTGCGATTTCACCCCCGCCCCCGCCCCTCGGGACGTAGCCCCCGTCGTAAGTATGAACCAACTGCCCAGCGTCTGAATTTTGATCACGCGGCCATGATGCGACGGTCGTAAGCGTGAGAAACGGTCCTAAGTCACTTCAGTGCTGTTGTAACTTTGAACTATTGTAAATCAAGGACAACCACCGTTTTTGACCACCACAGGCAGGACTTGGTATAACCAACCCAATTCCCCCCCTCCACCTCCATCCTCCCAATATTCCTTTAGTGACCGTTTGAATTTACAACGGCACTGGAAAAAAAAACCGACTTTTGACCTTTTGTCCACACTTAACGACCGTCGCAGCATCTCCACGGTCGCGTGATCCAAACTCTTGACAGGTTTGGCCACCGGACTCCTATTTACGACGGTCGTGGCATCCCTGGAGGGGGGTGGGGTGGGGCCCTCGCGCGATCCCCTTCAGACCAGCAAAATCAGCGGGGAATCCGGATTTGCTTAACGACGGTAATAATAATAATAATAATAATAATAATAATAATAATAATAATAATAATAATAATATAATAATAATAATAATAATAATAATAATAAATAATAATAATAATAATAATAATAATAATAATAATAATAATAATAATAATAATAATAATAATAATAATAATAATAATAATATAAAGTTGGAAGGGACCTTGGAGGTCATCTAGTCCAACCCCCTGCTCAGGCAAAATTTCAGGTGTGACTAAACAAGGGCGGCGATTCACTTAAGGACGGTGGCAAGCCAGGTCGTAAGGATGGGGCCAACCGCCCGGCTTCTAGCCACAGGAACGCGGGTTGCAAGTGGCAGTTCGGGAAAAGGGAGAATAAGAGTTGCTACAAGGAACGGCTGGCTGATTTCCCGGGAAGGGAGAGAGCCCTCTGCACAAGCTCAGAGGCTCGCCGCCTCGGGGAACCCGTCGCTCCGGAGCGGCTCCGCTTCGCAGGCGGGCCGGACTTTGGGGCTGCCCTTCCCGGAGGAGGAGGAGGAGAAGGGACGGAGGCAGGCCGGGGCGGGGCAAGGCTGGCCGGGAAAGAAGAAGGGGAAGGCGGCGGTAGCTCCAGGCTCCTTCGCTATGGAGATCCCCGCCGTTAACTTGAAGGTAGGTCGAGATTTCACCTGGCCAGGTGCGGAGGGGGCGCGGATGCCCTGGGTGGAGGCGTTCCCACGACCCTCTTTGACCCAGGAGCGGGAATCTGGCTTGCGGAGAGGATCGGGACGCGCTTCCTGGCGGGTCGCAGCGGGTCGCAGAAACCCGGAAGGCGAGCGGGCGGGATGCGCGTGTCTGCTCTCTGCCTCCCCGCAGACACGCGAGAACCTCGGGTGGGCGTTGCGGGAACGTGGGGACGGGGGCAGGGCGAGGGGAGCCGAGCCACCTGCCGGCCGGCGGGTTGGCTAAGTCAGCCAGGGCAGAGTGGGGCGAGGAGAGCAAGAAAGTGGCACACACAGACACACAAACACACACAAACACAGAGAAACACGCACACGCACACGCAAAGGGGTGCGTAGGGTCCAGCTGCAAACGTGCAGACCTTGGCAGTTGGGGCGAAGATAAGCTTTTGCCTGCCCATCCCCCTGACAGCCCTGCAAGGTAGGCCCGCTGGCTCTTCCTCCCCTTCCTCCTCTTCCTCCTCCTCTCCGCCCCAGCTGTAAGTTGTAAGTCTTGGGAATGACTCCCTGGGTGGAATCCAAGCCATAGGTTTCCTGGCACGTTGCTGTGTGCAACAGACCTCTGGCGCACAACTGCAGGAAGTGGTTGTGTTGATAAGAGGGGGGAGTGTTGGAAACTGAGTGAGGAGGGGGGGGTGAACCTTCAGATCACTCTTGGGCCATCCCCAAGTGACGACCTCCTTGCACCGCCTGCTGTAACCCAGGTGCGTCGGGGCAGGGAATCCACGACTGGAAGGAGTGCGGACTTCAACTCCCAGAATCCCCCAACCTGCTGTGCTAGGCTTAGGCTAGGCTGGGGAATTCTGGGAGTTGAAGTCTGCACCCCACCCACCCACCCACCCACCTTCAAGTGGCTAAATTGAGAAATCCTGATTAAAATCTTCTCTCCCTTAATTTGCTGCCCTAGCTGAACTTTTTTTTTCCCCCTCTGGATGGAAAGCCAGCCCTACAAGCCAGGATCCGACCCCGATTTTGATGGGCTAACTTTTTAAATGCAGGGAGGATGCGGCCTTGCCATTAGGATACATCCCTTTCCCTGAGGCCGTTACATTGTATTTCTGAAATCTTGGAAACCTTGGGGGAAAAAACGGTTTGGGGGCCTTTGAATAAAATGGGTCTCTTTGTTTGTGAGAAGTTACACTTGCTTCCCCCCCCCCCCCCCGCTATGTAGTCCTGGCGTAGTCCCCTGTGTAGTCCTGGGTTTAACAGACTAACACTGATTAACTTTATCATGTGTGTGTGGGGGGGGGGGGGAAGATGCCTTAACTCTTGGCTCGGCTTGGCTGTTAATTAACACTCTGCAAACGAAGAGCAACAAAAGAAGCAGAACTGATCAGCGGAGATTTTTAAATGCACATTTTTTTTCTGATATTTTTTTTTAAAAAAACTTTAAAAACCTTTATTGAGTTTTGCAGTTTGTAGATAATTTGGATAAGACCCTAGGACTGGTTAAAAATTGGGCTGTTTGGCTCCTGAACCTAAACAATTTGCTCCTGGAGGTAAAAGTAGATTAATATAGAATAGAATAGAATAGAATAGAATAGAAATATAGAATAGAAATATAGAATAGAATAGAATAGAATAGAATAGAATAGAATAGAATAGAATAGAATAGAAATAGAAATAGAAATAGAAATAGAAATAGAAATAGAAATAGAATGAATAGAAATAGAACAGAATGAATGAATAGAATAAATGGAATAGAGAATGGAATGGAATATAAGAGGATATAGAATAGAATAGAATAGAATAGAATAGAATAGAATAGAATAGAATAGAATAGAATAGAATAGAATAGAATAGAATAGAATAGAATAGAAAATAGAATAGAAATATAGAAATAGAATAGAATGAATGAATAGAATAAATGGAATAGAGAATGGAATGGAATATAAGACGATATAGAATAGAATAGAATAGAATAGAATAGAATAGAATAGAATAGAATAGAATAGAATAGAATAGAATAGAATAGAAAAGAAAATAGAATAGAAATATAGAAATATAGAAATATAGAAATATAGAAATATAGAAATAGAATAGAATGAATGAATAGAATAAATTGAATAGAGAATGGAATGGAATGTAAGAGGATATAGAATAGAATAGAATAGAATAGAATAGAATAGAATAGAATAGAATAGAATAGAATAGAATAGAATAGAATAGAAAATAGAATAGAATAGAAATATAGAAATAGAATGAATGAATAGAATAAATTGAATAGAGAATGGAATGGAATAGAATAGAATAGAATAGAATAGAATAGAATAGAATAGAATAGAATAGAATAGAATAGAATATCTTTATTCTCATTGTGTAACTCACAACGAAATTAAGTGCTGTCCACCGTGCGCATTACACACAAGTGAAAACCACAAATAAGAACGTGCATTATATACACACACAGCCTTCACATTCTGTTCACCATTGCACTCCCCCTAACATTGCCCTTCCGTGTTGCTTTTTCAAAAAGGCAACTGGACTTTCTTGGGTTGTTGTTTTTTTTTCTCTCTCTTTGAAAACGTTTCCCTTCTCATCCAAGGAGCTTCCTCAGTTCCGACTGAACTGAGTGAAGGTCAGTCGGAAACTGAAGAAGCTTCTCGGATGTGAAGCCAAACGTCTTCAAAAGCTGCCTTTTGAAGGGGGGGAAAAAACCCACACCTTTGGGACAAACCGTGACCGAGAACCTCCCTAGATGTCATTAGAGCCTCTTTGTTCAGAGGCAGTCTACCCTGAAAGAGTTTGAAGACTTGGGCAAGGGGCCGAAGGGAGTTTTATTTCTGCTTGGCTTCCTCAAAGGCTTTTTGTGGCAGAAGCTGGCCCCAAAGAAACTCTTAGCTTAGCAGCCCGGCTGAGCATCCGCCAAAATTTCACAATTGCCTAAAAATGTCACAGAGACTCCATGGGGTTCCCCCCACCCAGGCCAGGCCGTTTCTTCCCGGTGTGTGGAAATACACACTTGAGTCACTTGTTTTCGAGCGGATGGCTCAGATGCCACGCAAGGAAAGCGTGACGCCGAAAAACCGGCAGAGGAGACAAAACGAACGAACCAGAATTGCCAGATTCTTTTTTAGCCGTCTTGAAGTCCTACGGGAGGTTCTCCTGGGGCCAAGAGTCAGGATTCCCTCAGCATTGCCCAAATTTCCTTTCCTTTCCTCATTCTACGTGTGTGTGTGTGTGTGTGTGTGTGTGTGTTGCTCTTACTTCCTGGTTTAAATTTTGTTTGGACATGAGAATGATTTGGAAAAGCTGCTCCCCTAGGATTGTGATAAGAGACTTGGCACTTCTCTAAAGATTTGCTTTGAAGGCCTTCCTTCTTTCCTTCCCTCCCTCCTTCCTCTCTTCCTTCCTCCCTCCCTCTCATCCATTCATCCATCCATCCACTAATCTATCCATCCCATCTCTCCTTCCTTCCTCCCTCCCTCCCTCCCTCCCTCCCTCCCTTCCTTCCACCAATCTATCCATCCCATCGCTCATTCATTCATTCATTCATTCCTCCAGCCAGCCATTCATCCATCCATCAGTCTATCCATCCCATCTCTCCTTTCTTCCTTCCCTTCCATCCATCCATTCATCCATCCATCCACTAATCTATCCATCCCATCCCATCTCTCCTTCCTTCCTTCCTTCCTTCCTTCCTTCCTTCCTTCCTTCCTTCCTTCCTTCCTTCCTTCCTTCATCCCCTCCCTTTCCATCCATCCACCAATCTATCCATCCCATCTCTCCTTCCCTCCCTCCCTCCTTTCCATCCATCCCATCCCACCTCCTTCCTTCCTTCCTTCCTTCCTTCCTTCCTTCCTTCCTTCCTTCCTTCCTTCCTTCATCCCCTCCCTCTTTCCATCCATCCATCCACTAATCTATCCATCCCATCCCATCTCTCCTTCCTTCCTTCCTTCCTTCCTTCCTTCCTTCCTTCCTTCCTTCCTTCCTTCCTTCCTTCCTTCCTTCCTTCATCCCCTCTGTCTTTCCATCCATCCATCCATCCACCAATCTATCCATCCCATCTCTCCTTCCCTCCCTCCTTTCCATCCATCCCATCCCATCCCATCCCATCTTCCTTCCTTCCTTCCTTCCTTGGTTACTTGCAGCATAACTACAAAACCAGTATTTAATCAAAAACAGAGGCTACACTATAGCAGCAAACATGATGGTAAATCTGGTGAACACACACACACACACACACACACACACGGAGGAAAAACGTATACCAACACAACTAGCAACCCACCCTTGGCCTGCTGGGGGCCATTCACATCACCGGGATGCCCTTGTGCCCGAGGAGAGGTGCCAGGACAGAGAAGAGACACGTTCCTGCCCGTTGCTGCTTGCACTGCTGCAGGCTGGACCCGCTGAAGCCTTCAGATGGTCTTCAAGGGCAGCCCCAGGTAGAGTGTGTTGTAGTAATCAAGTCATGAGCTGATTAAAGCATGAGTGACGGTCTGGATCTAGGAAAAGGAACAATTGGCAGATGAGACGGCAATGGGACACTATGTGAGTAAGCCACCCCGTGTGTGAGTTGGCCAGCTTTATAAATACGTGCAATAAATAATAATAAATGCGGAATTGCACAGCCTTCAGGATCTGGGAGAGGCGTGAAAAACATCCGTAAAAATCAGGCTAAGCAATTTTGGAACTGGGAACACTTACAAAGCGATCTCGAGGTTTGTAAAAGCTGCCGTTTCTGTTTTTTGTTTTTTGTTTTAATATTGTGTTTTTTATGGGAAAAATGCAATTAAGGATTATGAAACATTTATTTCCCTCCCTGTAGGCACAGACAGCCCTCCCACTCCTATTTTAATTTTGGAAGCCGCAAGGGGGCAATTAAATTTGTCGAATGTGCTCTGCGCGTGCACTGGGGCTTTTCATTTTAATAACGCTGCCCTGTAAACACCCTGGGTGGATTTTAATTAACTGAGCAGCTTTTTATGGGTGGATTTTCTGTGAGAGCCCTCTAAAAGACTTGCCGGCTCATATAATCAGATTTTGTTTTCCCCCCAAGAGGAAATAAATGATAAATACATCCCACTATGTTTCACTCCTTTAGGATTTTTGAAAAAGAATGAATAGCAGGTAGATGGTATGGAAGCAGGCCAACAATATCCGTATTTTTATCTTCCTAGTCTACATTTTAGCTACCACTTAAAAAAAAAAAGCTAAAAATCCATCAGAAATGAATTTAGGAACATTTATTTCCAGGCTACAAATCAGAATTTTAAGCCAGGATAGAAGCAGTTCAGAAGTAAAAGGAAGGGTGTTTGAGGTCTGTTCGGAAGTATTTTTTAAGAATGCAAGAAGAAAAAAAACCTTAATCATCTATTAGCAAATTCCAGCATCTGGGGTGGGAAATTGTTCAAGAAGAGAAAGCGAAAGGTATTTCAACATAGATTTGACTGCAGGAAGAAAGAAATTTGGGGGAATTTGGCATAAAAGAAGAGAGCCTTGTGGTTTTTAAGCCTCTTTTCCTGGCCTGGTGAAATTTTAGGAACTAAATCATGTTTGTTTTTTTAAAAAAATGGATTCACTTCTGCAGATATTATTCAGAGATGATCCAGCTGCATTTAGGATCGATCTCTCTCCCTAGCTTTCCCGTTTTTTTCCAGATGTGCTCATTTACACCTGTGCAACTGGTTTATTATTCCTGAATCTTAAGGCACGATACTGATTTATTGGTTGTCGAGTAGCTTTTTTGTGATTCCTGAAATGCGAACCAGTGTGATGCATGCCCACAGGCTTAAATGAAATTACGCTCTGGATCTGAAATGGTGGTTATTTTTTAAATTCTCTTGGTTTAATACGCCTGCCCAGATGTTTTCATCTTTGCTGGATCCGCAGTCTGGTGGCATGACTAATTGTGTTACAGTTTCGTTTGTTTGTTGTTGTTTTTTTTAAAAAAAAATGCCTAGAGCCAGCCGTGGGGAACGTGTGATGTGAAAAAAAAATATTTTTAAAAAATGAATAATATTGGCCTTGTTGCTTGCTTGCTTGCTCATGCGGGGTCAAAGATACAAACTTCCTGTTTCCTGGTTTTCAAAGGATTCCTTGCCACCCTAACCGAGATAATTCACTGAGCTAATGATGCTTGAGATCGATTTTATATACAGAATAAAACAGATTAGGGTTTGTAAGCGCTTTCCACATAAAATAAATGTGCTAAATAATTAGGGCATGTTATTTTTATCGCTGAGTTTGGAGGAAACTTCTAGGAACGTAGCAGCAAATTTGGCATACTGGTGTGAAGCTTCATTCAAGTGTTTGTGTGTGTGTGTGTGTGTGTGAGTGTGTATTTTTGCACAACCCCTTTCACCAACCTGGCGCCCCTCCAGATTAGCCCAGATCCAAAGCTGAGTTGATTTGGGCTTTTAAAGAGTTCCCATTTTAAAAACAAAAAAACCACAAACACACACATCTGGAATTCATAGAGATTTGGTGGAAAAGAGACATAGGTGAACGTTCCCAATGAATAATATCCTTGGAATAAGAAAAGTTAGTCAAAATGGGTATTTAATTCCTTCTGTTTCACTTTCAGGCAATTGTCCTGGTTCACTGGCTCTTGACCATATGGTGAGTGACACAGTCATACTCTGGAATTTGGAGGGGTGGGGTGGGTGGGTGGTGTCGAAACAATTGCGCAATGTCATTGTTCTACATTTATGTAAGATTCATACATTTAGGCAAGAAAAATCAAATGTACAGGTATAGTATAGGTGGTACCTTGCTCAATAGTAGCAACTGTGACAGGGATCTCGGAGTCCTAGTGGACAATCCCTTAAATAGGAGCCAGGGGTGTGCTGCAGCTGCCAAAAAAGCCAACATAATTCTAGGCTGCATTAACAGAGGGACAGAATCAAGATCAGATGAAGTACTAATACCACTTTACAAGGCCTTGGTAAGCCCACACCTGGAATACGGCATCCAGTTTTGGTCACCATGATGTAAAAAAAGATGTTGAGACTCTGGAAAGAGTACAGAGAAGAGCAACAAAGATGATCAGGGGGCTGGAGGCTAAAACATATCAAGAACGGTTGCGAGAATTGGGTGTGTCTAGTTTAATGAAGAGAAGGGCGAGGGGGACATGATAGCAGTGTTGCAATATCTCAGGGGCTGCCCCAAAGAAGAGGGAGTCAAGCTCTTCTCCAAAGCGCCTGAAGGCCGGACAAGAAGCAACAGATGGAAACTAATCAAGGACAGAAGCAACCTGGAACTAAGGAGAAACTTCCTGACAGTGAGAACAGTTAACCAGTGGAACAACTTGTCTCCAGAAGCTGTGAATGCTCCAACACGGGAAGTCGTTAAGAAGAGACTGGACAGCCATTTGTCTGAAATGGTATGGGGCTTCCTGCCTGAGCAGGGGGTTGGACTAGATGACCTCCAAGGTGCCTTCCAACTTTATTATTATTATTATTATTATTATTATTATTATTATTATTATTATTATTATTATTATTATTATCTCTGCCACGGGTACACTGCCTCCATGTTATACATTAAACGAGGAGTAGAAAGTCTGGTTTTGCTATAAACAGTGCAGATTGGTGAAAAGTGGGACCCCAGAGAAGCCTGTGTGGGTCAAAGAATGTGCAGCCTGGTCGGCAACGAGACAGGGGCAGTTTTGAGGCATCCTTGATAGTCTGATCTCATATGCTAACAGAGGAGAAAACACCAAAGGATCTTTTTATAAAGCCTTAGTAAGGCCACACCTGGAATACTGCGTCCAGTTTGCATCACTTTGTTGGGACTTTGGAAAAAGTGCAGAGAAGAACAACTAAGATGATCAAAGGCCCGGAGACTAAAACATAGAAGAACGGCTGCGGGATTTGGGTTTGGCTAGTCTAAAGGAAAGAAGAAATAGGGGTGACAGGATAGCAGCGTTCCAGTATCTGAGGGGCTGCCACAAAGAAGAGGAGGGGGTCACGTTATTCTCCAAAGCACCAGAGGGAAGGATGAGAAACAACGGTTGGAAGCTGATCAAAGAGAGAAGCAACCTGGAATTAAGGAGAAACTTCCTAACAATGAGAACAATCAACCAGTGGAACAGCTTGCCACTAGACGTTGTGGGTGCTCCATCACTGGAGGCTTTTAAAAAGAGTTTGGATAACCATTTCTCCAGAATGGGGTATAGGGTCTCCTGCTTGAGCTGGGGGTTGGACTAGAAGACCTCCAAGGCCCCTTCCAGCTTTATTCTGATTATTATTACCTTTACGTTACATTATTATAGGTGGTCCTCGACTTACGACCACAATTGAGCCAAATATTTCTGTTGTTAAGTGAGACAGTTAAGTGAGTTTTGCCCTATTTTATGACCTTCCTTGCCACAGTTGTTGGTAACCCAGTTGTTAAGCCAATCCAGCTTCCCCCATTGACTGCTCCTACTTTCCTCCACAACAACCCTGTGAGGTAGGTTGGGATGGCGGAGGGCACAGATCAAACCGTCTTCTGCTTGCAGGGGCTGCATGGACTACTGGTTACCGCAAACCTACGCCTGGAGTAACTACACCGTCTTTGCCCTGGGCGTCTGGGCGATTGCGCAGCGCGACTCGGTGGATGCCATCTTCATGGTTTGTGAATCTCTGTGGGGGCTTTGATTCGGTAGCCAGCCGGAAGAAGGGTTGGTTGAGAACGGGGAGCCTTGCAGAAAGCTGGGGTTAGCCACATAAAGTGGTCAGTGCCTCTTTGCAATGCCTTGTTAAGGCCATGCTTGGTTGCCATGTTTTGCTCTATGCCGTGTATATTGGAGCTGATGATCCTCAGAGCCGTATGCAACAAAATCTCATTTTAATGTATGCTGATTAGTGTGCATTTAAAGTGACAATAACGCTATTCTATTCTATTCTATTCTATTCTATTCTATTCTATTCTATTCTATTCTATTCTATTCTATTCTATTCTATTCTATTCTATTCTATTCCATTCCATTCCATTCCATTCCATTCCATTCCATTCCATTCCATTCCTTCTGTTCTGTTCTGTTCTGTTCTGTTCTGTTCTGTTCCGTTCCGTTCCATTCCGTTCCATTATTCTATTCCATTGCATTGGATTGCATTGCATTTTCATTAATTCTATTCCATTCCATTCCATTCCATTATTCTATTCTGTTCTGTTCTGTTCTGTTCCGTTCCGTTCCATACATTCTATTCTATTCTATTCTATTCTATTCTATTCTATTCTATTCTATTCTATTCTATTCTATTCTATTCTATTCTATTCTATTCTATTCTATTCTATTCTATTCTATTCTATTCTATTCTATTCTATTCTATTCCTATTCCTATTCCTATTCCTATTTCCATTCCATTCCATTCCATTCTATTCCATTATTCTAATCTATTCCATTCCATTCCATTCCATTCCATTCCATACATTCTATTCTCTTCTCTTCTCTTCCCTTCCCTTCCATTCCATTAAAGATGCTGGGACTCTAGAAAGAGTGCAGAGAAGAGCAACAAAGATGCATAAAACATTGCAGCAGGAATTAGATAAATCTAGTTTAGTGAAAAGAAGGAAGAGGGGGGACGTGATAGCAGTCTTCCAGTATCTCAGGGGGTCAGAAAGAGGAGGGGGTCCACTATTTTCCAAAGCACCAGAAGATAAGAAACAACGGATGGAAAACTAATCCAGGAGAGAAGCAACCTAGAACTAGGGAGAAATTTCCTGACAGCGAGGACAATTCATCAGTGGAAGGTCTTGCCTCCTGGAGTTGTGAATGCTCCAACGCTGGAGGTTTTCGAGAAGAGACTGGACATCCGTTTGTCCAGAATAGCCCAGGCTCTCCTGCTTGAGCAGAGGGTTGGACTAGAAGACCTCCAAGGTCCCTCCCAAGTCTGCTATTCGGTTCGGTTCGGTTGACGCTGCTCTTGGGCTGTGTTTCCTTCTCCAGTTCCTGACCGGCTTGCTGTTGACCATCCTGACCGACATCGTCCACTTCAGCCTTTACTACCAGGTGGTGGAAACGAAGCTGACCGACACCCTTCGCTTTTGCACCGGCATGGCCATTTTTAGCCTCCTCCTCAAGCCGCTCTCCTGCTTCTTCGCCTACCAGATGTACCGAGAACGGGGAGGAGAATACGCCCTGAACCTAGGTAGGCCGGGACAGTCTCGTGTCTCCAAAGCTGTCCTGGGCACGGTCCTTCTGTTCCCCCCGGAGGCGAGTTGTCGTCCACCTGGTGGGTTTTCCTGCCCAACTAGGAATGACCGGCTGTTGTGCTTGTGTTTCCAGCGCTCTCTGGCCCTCGGTTCCTCGGCTTTGCCCGCCCGCTTCCGCCCTGCCCTCCGGCCCATTTTTTTATTATTATTTGGTTTCTCTTCCTTTGCAGAGCTGGAGAGCCCGCCGGCCAGCCACGTGATCCGGGATAGTAGTGATTCCAACCCTTTTCCCCTCCTGCGTGGCTTTTGAAGTCAACTTTCTCTTCCATTTTATGGGTGGCTTCCCTTGGATTGTGGCTTGCTGCTTGCAAAGCGCCTCTTCCGTTTTCTGCTTCCATGTTCTCCTTCTCCTCCATCCTTTCTTTTCCTTCTCCTGCATCTTTCCCTCCATCTTCTCTTCCTCCTCCTCCTCCTCCTCCATCTTGTTTTTTCCATCTTTTCCTTCTCCTTTATCTTCTCCTCCTCAACCGTGTACTCCATCTTCTTCACCTTCTCTTTCTCCTTCATCTTTTCTCCCCACCTTCTCCTCCGTCTTCTCTTTCTTCTTGTCCTCATCTTCCTTTTCTCCATCTTTTCATCCATCTTCTCTTCCTCATCCATGTTCTCCTCCATCTTCTCCACCCTCTTTCTCCATCATCTTTTCTCCCCATCTTCTCGTTCTCCTCCTCCTTCTCCTCCATCTTCTCCTCCATCGCCCATCTTCTCCTCCATCTATTCTTCCTCATCCATGTTCTCCTCCATTTTCATTTTCTCCACCATCTTTTCTCCCCATCTTCTCATTTTCCTCCTCCTCCTCCTTCTTCTCCTTCATTTTCTCCTCCATTTCTCTTTCTTCTTGTCCTTCTCCTCCATTTTCTCCTCCACCTCCCATCTTCTCTTCCTCATCCAGGTCCTCCTCCATCTTTGCTTTCTCCTCCATCTTTTCTCTCCATTTCTCCTTCCCCTTCTTTTTCTCCTTCTCCTTCATTTTCTCCATCTTCTTTCTTCTTGTCCTTCTCCATTTTCTCTTCCTCATCCATGTTCTGCTCCATCTTCACTTTCTCCATCATTTCTCCTCCTCCTTCATCTTCACCTTCTCTTTCATTTTCTCCTCCATTCTTCTCTTTCTTCTTGTCCTTCTCCTCCATTTTCTCCTCCACCTCCCATCTTCTCTTCCTCATCCATGTCCTCCTCAATCTTTGCTTTCTCCATCATCTTTTCTCCCCATTTCTCCTTCCCCTTCCCCTTCTTTTTCTCCTTCTCCTTCATTTTCTCCATCTTCTCTTTCTTCATGTCCTTCTCCATTTTCTCTTCCTCATCCATGTTCTGCTCCATCTTCGCTTTCTCCATCATCATTTCTCCTCCTCCTCCTCCTTCATCTTCTCCTTCATTTTCTCCCCATCTTCTCTTTTTTCTTGTCCTTCTCCTCCACCTTCTCTTCCTCATCCATGTTCTCCTCCCTCTCCTCCCCCTGCTCTTAGATGCTCCATAACTGGAGGCAGAAAGCCCTCCAAACCTCAAAGAGTGTCTTCATGGGTTCAGCATCTTCATTGCCAGGCGTCTAAAGAAGCTAGCTTTTTTTCCTGCAAGAGGGGAGCACAACTGGGACTTTTGTTTAGTTACCATTCCCGTAACACGGAGGCTGCAAATGTGCAATATTAAAGCAAGATTTTTTGCAAAGATGTGTGATCAGCTGCCTCCTCATTCCAGACCCAAATGTTGACACCTGGGAACCCTGATTTTGCTGAAGCGAGAGGAGTTATTAAGAGGGGGAATAATGGTGCAAATGTCTCTGTGTGTTTTTTGCACTCTCTCAGAAGAATTTGGAGACCTGGGCAGGATCAGGCCTCCCTTCCCAGCCTCACACACTCTTTCCAGCTCCTTAGAAAAAAACTATAAACCAGAAGTGGGCCCAGACACAGGTTTCCAGGCCTCCTTGGTCCATCTAAGCATCAAATTGCCTAACGTGATCTGGTGGCAATGGGAATGGACTACAGGCCCCATCGTTCTCCACCCCTCGCCAACAACTGCTGCAGTTTAGGAATCCCATAATGTTCAGATCTGTCCCTGTTCAGGCACGGAGCTGCTTCTAGCTACATTTTTCTCAGATTCTCCAAGATGGCGTCTGTATTATACTGTCCTATAAGAGCTCCGGATTTTGAAACCAATTCAGCCCCAGTTTGTGCCTTGTTCTCTGGACCTGTTTACGACTGTCCCAAAGACCCAAGGAAATGAGCTTCTTTAAGGTGGACTGCCTCCGGCTTGGCAGGTTTTATTTAACACACACCCTTTGGCTTGGCTTCCGTTAATCGCTTGACATTTTGTCAGTGTTTTCATTTAGACTATAGTGGGTCGAATTTGATTAATTTGGTACTGCAAGCAGTTGTAGCTACGAGGCCCTGTTCACACAGGGCTTGGCTGTGCCGAACCGAAGTCAACCCAGCCAATGCCATTTGGGGTAGCAAGAGTTGTGTGGAGCCTAAACACGTTTGTCCACGCAGAGCCTGCCAGCCAAGTACGTCTCGCTAAGTGTCCGTGGAGATTCCCCGTCAACCAGCTCATAATTACAAGAGCCTTGGTGGAGCAGTGGGCTAATGCCTCCTTAAGTAACACCAGCTGCCTGCCATTAGTGCAGGTTCGAGTCCCACCAGGCTCAAGGTTGACTCAGCCTCCCATCCTTCCGAGGTAGGTAAAATGAGGACCCAGATTGTTGGGGGCAATAAGCTGACTTTGTAATAATGCCGCTTGGGGTGTGTGTGTGAAAGCCCTAATAAGCAGGCATATACATAGAATGAAGGCTATTGCTAAGCTTGTAAGCCGCCCTGAGTCTTCGGAGAAGGGCGGGATATAAATGGAATTAAAATAAAAAATAAAATAAAAATAATTATCCCAAAGGTGTTTTTTTTTTCCAGGAGGCAACTGGACTCCCTTCGTTTTTTCTTTGAAGACGTTTCGCTTCTCATCCAAGAAGCTTCTTCAGCTCTGACTGGATTGGCGGCGGGGGGGTGGGGGGGGTAGGTAGGTAGGGGGGACAATTCAGCTAAGCTGCTGTGGGTGATACTGCCAGACACCAATCTGGCCATAAACTTTGAGAGCGGGCAACTAAATTTCATTTTTGATGTGTGTCGTCGTGCCAGCAGTAAAAAAAAAAAAAAAGACAATAAAGGTTATCTACCTTCCCACTAAAAATGTGTTTCAATCTCACCTTTGCAGGTGTGCTCGGCGTCAGCCAGGATACCAGCGCCTACCAGTCCATTGAGACGCCAGACCCGCCGCGCCCGTACCCCGACGTGGCTAGCAGGGGGGCCCAGCCCCCCTCTTACTGACGGCCTTCGGGGGAATCTGAAGCAGCCGGTCCCTCTTTGGAAAGGAGACTTGCCCCGTTTTCTCCTGGTGTGCTGTTCGAAGGAAAGTTTCTCCTTCCAGACGACGCTCTCCGGCTGAGCCTCCACCTGCGAGGAAAATCTTAAATATTCCCCCCTTTTTCCCTTGCCTCAGTCGCCGAGTTTCTAAAACAATGTCTTCTTCGCACAGACTTGACCAACGTCCCCCCCCCCCGAAATGTGCTTTTCATCGGGGGGGGGGAAAGGCATCGCTTTTCCGCGGTGTCGTCCAGCGTGGCTCGTGGCAGTAGTGGCCGACCTGGCCTGGCTGATGTTTGCAGAAGACGGCGGTTGGAGGAAGGGCTGGAGGTCATAAAGAGAGGTGGTGAACTTTTATCTCAAGCCTTGCCTTAAAAATTGCAGCTCCTCCATTCCCATCGTTTGCTTAGACTCTCTGGAATTTGGTTTTCAGGGAGAATTAAACAAGCTTCTTTCTTTTTTTTTTTTAATAAAATGTTTCTCAAATCAATTGTCAAAGGTCTCCGTGGCTTTCGCTGGGGCTGAGTTTGTCGATTTCCGTGGTCCTCGGGAAGAAGACGTTTGGGAGATAAAAATAAAAAGGGGAAATGCTAAATTGAGGAAGGGGTCTTGCAACATCCAAGCTGTACTTCAAGTCCCATCAACCGCTGTCAGTAAGACCTGGAACTGCCTCAACTAAAAAAAAAAATGGGTGAATTTGAAGGATGCCCTTCAGTCCTGGTTTTTTTCCCAGAAGAGTTATTTACTGCCTAAAACCTTTTTTTTAAAAAAAAAATGTCCCCCGCTAATGTTTTCTTTTGACTGCAATTTTCACAGTCTCCGTTTCTTTCTGGAGTCTGAAGGAGGGGGCTTAGATTACAGCTCCCAGCATTCCCAGCGAGGGTGGGAATGATGGGTGTCGGGGCTGAACTCAATGGAGGGGAGAATTGCTTTACGGAGTCCCCCGTTGTGGCAAAGCATAACACGGCACTGAAGCAAACGACCGTGCAGAAAGGATTTTAAAGTGTGATCAAAAGGCAGCTCGGTTTGAAGAAATGTCATTAAAAAAAAAGGACAGTTATTTTGCTAAAATTAAAAAGCAAAGGAAAAATGCAAGAGCAGGACAGTGTAGTTTTTGCATTCATGTTTGTTTTCTCCTGCTGGTTTCTGCTTGCGGAAGGGAAACCTGGGGGCTATTAAGAGCCTTGGTGGAGCAGTGGGCTAATGCCTCCTTAAGTAACACCAGCTGCCTGCAGTTAGTGCAGGTTCGAGTCCCACCAGGCTCAAGGTTGACTCAGCCTTCCATCCTTCCGAGGTAGGTAAAATGAGGACCCAGATTGTTGGGGGCAATTAAGCTGACTTTGTAATAATGCCGCTTGGGGGGTGTATGAAAGCCCTAATAAGCAGGCATATACATAGAATGAAGGCTACTGCTAAGCTTGTAAGCCGCCCTGAGTCTTCGGAGAAGGGCGGGATATAAATGGAATTAAAATAAAAAATAAAAATAAACTTCCTAACAGCGAGGATAATTAACCAGCGGAACTGCTTGCCTCCAGAAGTTGTGGGTGCTTCATCGCTCGAGGTTTTTAACAAGAGACTGGACAGCCGCCTGACTGAAATGGCATAGGCCCGTGGTGGCGAAACAATGGCACGCGTGCCACAGGTGGCACACAGAGCCCTCTCTGTTGGCACGCACGCTGTCGCCCCAGTCCTAGGCCTTCAGCTGGGTTTTATAAAACCTTTTCGCTGGAGGTCTCCACCACCGTGTGCAAAAAATAAATAAATTCAATCAATCAATCAATTTCAACTTCCCGTGGGGGGAAAAAAGGTCTCGCAAAGTTGGAATTGATTGATTGAACTTTTTAGTCCCTCCCAGACTGCCGTTACCACCTCAGCCATGCCCACCCAATGGGCCATGCGCACCCAACTGGTCACACCCACCCAATGGGCCATGCCCACCTGGCACCCGATGATACATGCGGGTTTGGGCACTCGGTCTCCAAAAGGTTCGCCATCACTGGTATAGGTTCTCCTGCTTGAGCAAGGAGTTGGACTAGATGACCTCTAAGGTCCCCGCGGGACTTTGTAGGTGCCCACTAATGTTGACCACTGGATGGAGATGTCCCTCTGAGCTCCGTCAAGAAGAGACACAAGATTCTTCTTCTGTTGTCCCCAGTTCGAGTCTGGCCTTGGTGCCGAGGACGATGAAGAACACCAGACACAAGGTGCCAGTTTCGTCGTCTTTTATTGGTGTGGGAAGTCAGCCCCACCCCCCAGAGAAGGAAGTATTAAAAGGGCCGAAAAATATATTTCCTCAAAGGATCTTAAAGAGGCAGAAAAGCACGCCCAGTTTTTCTTAACAGCCCCAAATCTCCCTCCCGCAAGCAGAAACCAGCTCTGTAGAAATGCAGATGTAAACCATTCAGGAAAATTGAAGCTAGAAGTTTCGGAAGGCAAAGACCCCTAAAATCTACATACCCCACCCAAAATCTAAGACAGGACACAATAGGATTAACCCACAGATGCCAAAGGGCACACCCAGAATACATGACACAGGAAATACAAAGCCTCAAACAGGAACAGGAAGCAGCTCCAAGCAAAAGGCTCCGGAGGGTATAAAAACCCACTCCCTACGTGTGCTCACTCTCTTTTTCTTCCAGAGCCCTCTTCCTGTCTGGCTCTCCTCTTTCAATAAACTGCAACCTTCGTCCTAAAAGCAGTCGCCATGCAGTTTATTCCCAGCTTGGACTAAACCACGATGAAGACTTTTCTTTCAAAAATGAAGTAACCCGAGAGAGCAGATCCTGGCCACAAACCTGAAACCACAGAATTAAGACAGCTTTGTACATTTTCACTAAAGCAGAAGGTGGAGCAGAATATCCAGACTCAGCCAGAGTTTCATTTCAACCTTGTGAATTCTCAAGCTTCCTCCTTTCGTTATACATATTCAAGATGGGCAGTGTTTAATATTTATTTCTTATCTATATGCAGGGGTGTGGGTCTATACATATGTTGTATGTAGTGTGGCTCGGTGTGTGTCATGTACGTGTTCACTTTGAGAGCGGGCAACTAAATTTCATTTTTGATGTGTGCCGTTGTGCCCACAGTAAAAAATGACAATAAAGGTTATCTTATAGGTAAAGGTAAAGGTTCCCCCGCACACGCGTGCTAGTCATTTCCGACTCTAGGGGCCGGTGCTCATCTCCGTTTCAAAGCCGAAGAGCCAGCGCTTGTCCGAGGACGTCTCCGTGGTCACGTGGCCGGCATGACTAGACGCCAAAGGCGCACGGAACGCTGTTCCCTTCCCACCATCGTGGTCCCTATTTTTCTACTTGCATTTTTACGTGCTTTCGAACTGCTAGGTTGGCAGAAGCTGGGACGAGTAACAGGCGCTCCACTCTGTTACGCGGGACTCGGGATTTGACCCGCCAAACTGCTGACCTTCTGATCGACAAGCTCAGCGTCCTAACCCACTGAGCCACCGCATCCCTGATGGTTATCTTATATCATCTAATAAACATTTCAATAATAATCTTAACAATTATTCTATTGGTCTCTAGCTGTCCCCAGTTCTAAGCCTTGGCTAATGAATGCTTCAGGAGTTATCTAATACACATCCTATTTGCTCCAGGCCAGGGGTCTTCAAACTTGGCATGTTTAAGACATGTAGACATCAACTCCCAGAATTCCTCAGCCAGCTGGCTGAGGAATTTTGGGAGTTGACGTCCACAAGTCTTAAAGTTGCCAAGTTTGAAGACCCCTGACTCCAGGCCATCTCTACTCCTAGCTTTTAGCTGAGCTTGCAAGAGGCCTAAGTCTTTGTTAGTTTTATCAGCTTTTTAACCACCCCAAATTGTTACAGGCTTTACCCCAGCATGTTCCCTGTGAATAGGCATCCTTTGTTCTTACCAGACAAACTCCTCAATTAGAGACTTCCTGGACTCTTTTGAAGCGTGTATGCCTAATCTTGCTTTGTTTTGGCATCTAGCCCATCACTTCCACATCCAGTTTTGGTCAAAAAAGATGTTGAGAGCTTGGAAAAAGTGCAGAGAAGAAGCAACTAAGTTGATTAAAAGCACAGAGACAAAAAAAAACATATCAAGAACGTTTGCAGGAATTGGGTATGGCTAGTCTAGAGGACGTGGTGGCTCAGGGGGTTAGGACGCTGAGCTTGTCGATCAGAAGGTCGGCAGTTTGGCGGGTCGAATCCCGAGTGTCGCGTAACAGAGTGAGCGCCTGTTACTCGTCCCAGCTTCTGCCAACCTAGCAGTTCGAAAGCACGTAAAAAAAAACGCAAGTAGAAAAATAAGGACCACTCCGGTGGGAAGGGAACAGCGTTCCGTGTGCCTTTGGCATCTAGTCATGCCGGGCCACATGACCACGGAGACGTCCTCGGACAAGCGCTGGCTCTTCGGCTTTGAAAGCCTTGGTGGAGCAGTGGGCTAATGCCTCCTTAAGTAACACCAACCGCCTGCGATTAGTGCAGGTTCGAGTCCCACCAGGCTCAAGGTTGACTCAGCCTTCCATCCTTCCGAGGTAGGTAAAATGAGGACCCAGATTGTTGGGGGCAATTAAGCTGACTTAATAATGCCGCTCGGGGGGGGCGCGAAAGCCCTAATAAGCAGGCATATACATAGAATGAAGGCTACTGCTAAGCTTGTAAGCCGCCCTGAGTCTTCGGAGAAGGGCGGGATATAAATGGGATTTTTTTAAAAAAAGAAAGAAATGGAGATGAGCACCAGCCCCTAGAGTCGGAAACGACTAGCACGCATGGGCGGGGGAACCTTTACCTTTACCTTATTCTAGAGGAGAAACAAGGACCAGTATTCCAGTATTTGAGGGGGGTTGCCATAAAGTAGAGGGAGATCAACTTATTTTCCCAGGGGCACCAAAAAAAAACAACAACGGAGGGAAACTAATCGAGGAGAGAAGCAACCTGGAATTAAGGAGAAACTTCCTAACGGCGAGGACAGTTAACCAGTGGAACTGCTTGCCACTAGAAATTGCGGGTGCTCCCTCGCTGGAGGCTTTTAAGAAGAGATTGGATGGCCATCTCTCCAGAATGGGTGTATAGGGTCTCCCGCTTGAGCAGGGGGTTGGACTAGAAGACCTCAAAGGTCCCTTCCAACAGTATTACTGACGTTGTCATCAGGAAAGAGAGATCCAGCCTAGAATTAAGGAGAGATTTCCTGACCGGGAGAACAATTATCCAGGGGAACGCAAGTCTCAAGCAGGAGACCGGATACCATTCCGAGACAAATGGCTCTTCTTCAAAGCCTCCAGTGATGCAGCGCCCGCAACTTCTAGTGGCAAGCGGTTCCGCTGGTTAAACTGTCCTGGCTCTTAGGAAGTTTCTCTTTAATTAGGAAGTTTCTCTTTAAAATATGAATATAAAAAGATAATAAATAAATAAATTCCAGGTTGCTTCTCTCCCCGGAGGCATTGAAGAAGAGATTGGATGGCCATCTCTCCAGAATGGCTCTCCTGTTTTGAGCAAGGGGCTGGACTAGAAGACCTCCAAGGTCCCTTCCGCGGCTCAATTCTGAATCCGGCTTCTGAAAGGCTCGGGCTAAACTCGCTCGGCGATGTTTGGCCGTCGCAGCCTCCTTGCCGCCCCCCCCCCTCCCGGCCGTCCGAGACCCCCCCCACCTTTCGATTTCTCCCAGCCACCCACCCACCCCCGGCTGCATTTCCATCCGTTTAAAAAGCCGGCGCGGGGAGGAAGGTGGGGGCGCTTGCAACGGAAAGAAAAAGGGGAGGGGTCGTTTTCAATGTCCTCCCCCCCCCCTCCTGCCTCGCTCTTCCGACAGGCAGGAGCGGGTTCGCTTCGCTAAGCGAGACAGCCGCCGCGGGCCAGGCGCTCCCGCCCTTGGCAAACTTTCTGGGAAAGTTTGATTCATTTGAATCGAAGTTGGGGGTTGCTACAGCTCTTTCCTCCCACCCCCCCACGTCCCCAACTAAATCTTTTACGGTTTTATTTTAAAAAGGTAAAGGTCCCCCCCCCCCCGCACACGCGGGCTAGTCGTTTCCATTTTGCAAAATGATCAAAATGAAAGCCAGCTTTTTTTTTTTTTTTGTGGGTGGGTGGGTGGGTAACCCTTATGTGAATTAAGTAAGGGAGACAGAATTTATTTTATTTATTTATTATTTATTTATTTATTTATTTATTTATTCATTTATTCATTTATTCATTTATTCATTCATTCATTCATTCCCCGGGGGGGAGGGGAGGGGGGGGAGGGCCGGGAAGGGTTGGGTAGGGGGTGGGGGGGAGGGGTTGTTAAAGATAAAATGTATTGAAAAACTTTTCAATTAAAAAAAAGTAAGGGAGACAGAATTTTATTTATTTATTTATATTTATATTATTATTATTATTATTATTATTATTATTATTATTATTATTATTATTATTATTATTATTATTATTATTATTATTATTATTATTATTATTATTATTATTATTATTATTATTATTATTATTATTATAGTGTTTCTGTTGTTGACTTAAAAAGGGTTTTTTTGCAATGTCGGTCTACAAAAAAAACCAGGTTTCCAAAAGGAAAAACAAGACTTTTGGTGTCAGGGTCACCAGATCCAATTCCAAATATTTTGCGAATATGTCTTGGCAACTGACCTTCCGTGTACATTAGTATAAATTGTTCTCTTTTTTTAAAAAACAAACAAGCAAACTGTTCTTTAAAAAAAAGAAAACAGCACCCAAGGGTGCCCAGCACCTTTAAAAATATAATGGGTTGATTATCCCTTGACTGGTGGCAAGGGATGATGGGTGCTGTAGTGTGGAATAACATCTGGAGGGCAACGAATTGAAAGAGGACAGAAAATAGTGCGATAGCTCTGCCATTTATGCATTTTTATATATATGAAGAAATACTGCGGGGGGGGGGGGGTCCTTAGTGCTGCTCTCTGAGCTTGCTTTGTTTCCTTGCAGGCATTTCATTGGCCCGCCTAGGGGGTAACATCACTTGACAGCTAGGAAGAAATCGTACAGTGCACCCAAGTTTCTAGTCCTCATGGTTTGCACAAAAGAACTTGGAATGTTACTGTAATGCTGGTGGCCCCCCCCTGCACTTGCAGAGAGGGAAGGTCCCAGTTGCTACAGCTCACAGCCCCCCACCCCACCTTCCTGGCATCCCACCTCCCCAAAAACCGCATTGCAGCCCGACAATCCTGCAAGGTTGGCCCGCCTGCTGCAATTCAGGCAACGCTTCTAACCCGGAGATGGAATGGCCGCAAAGGATCCAGACAGCTGCAAGGAAAGAAAACATACCCCCAACTTTAAGTTGCCGTGTGGTCCCAAAAGGTAAGCAAGGCCTGGAGAATTTAGAAGGAGGGGGGGGTGGGATCAGGAAATATAATTTATACGCTGCCTTCAGAGGCTTTTCGACGTTTCCTGCCTTGTTCTTAGTCTTTTCCAGCCCGTCCTGGAACCAGCTTTCTTTTCTTGCGGAGAGGCAACTCATGCGAGTTTCAGGTAGACTGCCTCTGAACATGGAGGCTCTGTCAGGAATGCGGTGCCAGGGTGAACTGAGGCCTATCCTGGGTCCTGGGGAAGAACTTGAGAGCTGGATAAGCATGCCAAACCCTTCCCTGAAAGAGTTTAATTACGGTGACCAGGTAGTCCTCGGCTTACGACGTTTCATTTAGTGACCGTCTGAAGTCACAATGGCACTGAGAAAAGCCACTTGGGACCGTTTTTCACACTTAACGACCGTTGCGACCCGTTGCCACCCGAGGTTACGTGATCAAAATTCAGATGCTTGGCGACTGATTCACACTTATGACGGTCGCAGCGTCCCTGGGCAGGGTGTCACGTGATTCCCCCCCCTCTGGGGACCTTCTGACAAGCAAAGTCGATTTGCTTAACAACCGTGCGGCTAACTTCACAACCACGGGGGATTCCCTTAAGGACCGTGGCAAGAAAGGTCATGAAATGGGGCGAAACTCACTCGACGCGTGTTTCCCTACACAGAAACTCGGGGCTCCGTTGCGGTTGTAAATTGAGGACACCTTGTAGATGTTCCAGCCTGATTTTTGAGGTGGTGGGTGATGGTTTCACGTCGTATCCAGGGAGAGTCTTAACTCTTGGGGAAGGAAGAGACAATAAGGTCCATCTCCTTGACTCTTTAACTTCTATTTTTTCACCTCTGCAGAGCAGAGAAATATCCAGAAGAACGTCGACGTGGATCTCTTCCTGCCCTCGGGAAGCCATCTTGGAGAACTCTGGACCCGGCCCGGTTCCAGCATCCATGGCTCAAATCATCTCGGAGAAAACCTTCAAAGAGGTTTACGGACCACGTGTGGAAGGGGAGAGAACCACGGCCCATGTCAGACCAATCTTTCTTGCCCTGCCTGGGACCTCCCCAAAGCCTCCTTGGTCCACCAGCAGAACAACCTTGAGTCCAGCCTACGCGGGAGAAGGTGGGAAGGTGGGAACTTAAAGGGGACCCCTCCAAGGGACTTCCCAGAGACACCCCGCCACGTTCCCAGGAATCCACCCGGAATGGAAAATAGAGAACGATATTTGCTGAAAGGCCCACACGAGCTCTTCACTGGGTCAAGAAGAAGCTACGAGGACCTCAGGGCCAGCGGAGAGTCCTCCTCACCCACCTGGTTTTCAGGGGATCCATCTCGTCATTCCTCACCAGAGCGTTGTCCTCTTTCGATGACCCTCAGTGGGATCGGTGACTCCTCGCCGCCCGTTCCTTCGGACGGTCTGAAGCCGTCAGCTACGGTTGATGGTCATTCTTCTCCCGAGGTTGCTCAGCCTCTCCTAAGGTCTTCTCGAAGCTCTGCTGATCAGTGGCAGTCCCTCCATGGGCTTCAGAAGGAGAGGTCTTCCTTCTCTTGGGAACCCCGCCTACCTTCCTGGGTTCCTCAACCAGCAGGCGGGCCACAGACCTCAACCTTGGCTGTGAGGAAGATCCGGGCTTCAGTGGAAGCGAGAAGTCAATGGCGGACTATGCTTAGCTCCACCTTGTGGACATGTCGGGAAGATTGCTCCAGGAGCAGCTCAGGAACACCGCAGGATACCTTGAACGAGTTGAGGGACCAGGGTTACCTGAGGAGACTCGACCCAGAAGAACGTCATTCTGGAACCTTCTGTGGCTCTGAGTTCCATCTCAAGAACCTTCCCCTGGATGTCTTCTCCCTCGGGGGTTTGGAGAGCTCCCTCAAGAGCTTGCGTCCAGAGTCTTCTCCGAACAAAAGGTTGTCCATGAAGGACACCCACAGAGAGAAGCCACCAACTCTTGATCCTCCTGGAGCCCCAGAGGTCCCGTTAGGTCATTCCTTTGGGAAGAACGTTGGAGATCTTCCCACTCACAAAGCTGGAGATACGTATGGAGAAGCTGGCGGAGGCCCCATCGTTACCTCCTCTGTTGAGGAGGCCGGTCCATTGTTAGCCCACCAGAAGGTCCACCTCTTGGAGGGAACCATCTGGAAGGGTCCCAGAAAAGGTTTCCAGCCTCCCAACAACCCCGTCTGGTCACCGCACCTTCGGAAAGACGGGGGTCTCCTCCGAGACGGTTTTGTCCTTCTGGAAAATAAGAAATTGGGCAATGCTTTCAACAGATGGCGCTCCCACTGCGAGAAAAAGCAGCAGCTTCGTCTGCTGGCGTTTCGAATCCAGAGCGGGCTGATCGGGCGGTGAGTAGCTGTCGTCGCAATACAGGTAGTCCTCGACTCACACGACAGTTCATTTAGTGACGACCGCTCGAAATTACAATTAATGTTGGACTCAATTGTGGTCGTAAGTCGAGGACCGCCTGTCTTTTGATGGTGTTTCCCCTCTTTTACTGAACCTGGTTATTGTCCCATCGCTTCTCACGCTCTCCTTCCTCTTGGCCAGCATTCCAACCCGTCTCACTTCTGCTGCTGATCTTTTCAACCGTGGTTTGTTGGCCTGAGCCATTGGCCGGCTATTCTAGGTTAAGCCTAACAAACTAGGATGGCTTAACAGAATGGAGAACCTTGGCTTGGCGGCAAACAGTGTAAAAAGGTTTTGTAACTTTAAGTGTTGCTATCTTCAGAATATGTTTTATATTTCTTATTTTTATTGCATGGTGAGCCGGCTAGACAATGAAAATAACCGGGATATAAATTTAATAAGTAAATAATGAATAAGAATGGTGGTTTGCTAAACCCGAGGGTTAATATGGGATGCTATCCAGACGTTCCTTCCTTTTTTTGCCCCCCCCCCCAAAAGAAACCCTGATTGATGGATTGGTCCTTTCTTTGCCTATTTTTGATTCTTGGATGGAAACTGATCAAGGAGAGAAGCAACCTAGAATTAAGGAGAAACGTCCTAAGACTGAGGACAATTAGCCAGCGGAACAGCTTGCCACCAGAAGCTGGCCTCACTGGAGGTTTTTAAGAAGAGACCGGACGATCACTGGTCTGAAAATGGTAGAGGTCCTCCTGCCTGAGCAGGGGGCTGGACTAGAAGACCTCCGAGGTCCCTTCCAGCTCTGACGGATCTTTCTTGCTGTCTTTGGCCCTTCAAGATGCTTCAAAGCCTGGCAGAGTTTGGCCCGGTGGACACGGCACAGCAAGGCCGCCGTGGAGCACCTGCGGGCCCAATCCTTGAGGGCGTCTTTCCGGCAGTGGTGCCTAATGGTGCAAGCCAGGAGAAGCGCCAAGCGGGCGCTGATTGAGCTGCTGTGGGCCGGGCGGCCAAACTCCCGCGGTAAGTAAAACAAGGATAATCATGATAATAGCTCGGTGCTCCTTTGGGGGGCAGCCTTTGGCCTTTCCTGGGGTGACCCACAGGAGAAGCACAGCCAGCCTCTTTGTCTCCAGATGCCCCAGGGCCGCGGAGGGACCCCGAGAGAAGAAACTGGCCCCCAGAGTATGGAGAACATACTCTAGACTCTCTTTTCCACTTGAGGACGTTGCAGGAAGCATTTCTGACCTGGAAGACAAGGTGCCGGGAAGTGCAGCGGGCTGGGTAAGTGGTTGCTTTCCAGCTTCCCAAATATATGCTCTCTGCTCTTCTCGGAGAGGCAGGTTCCTAGTCCTCAGGGAGGCTCGCCATCTCTTTTCGTCCCACAGGGCTTTCTATCGAGATTCGACCCTGCGGCAGCTCCGGGAGGCTCTTGCACGATGGCGCCGGAGGAGCCGGGTTCTGAATCCTCTTAGGCTCACTGAGGTCTCTCTCCTTGCGTCGGCGGATTTGCAAGAATCTTCCCTTTCCTCCTCTGCCTTGCCCAGCGCCGGTCAGGTTTGTGTTGCCCGTGGTGGCGGCCTTGGCGAACTCGCAGATTCCCCCTCCTGGTCTTCGAGCCAAAATTTGGTAAATAAGAGAAGAAAATTGTCTTCCTAAATTTTCAGCAGCCTTGCAAAAGGTTGGTCTTCTGGATTGAGGGTGTGTTCTTTCGGTACCGGGGGCAGGTGGTTCAACTGGTAGAGCCCAGCCGCTTCGGCCTGTCCTCCTCGGGGACTGTTGGGGAGCCCAGCGGCCTTCCTGCGCCCGTCTTTCGCTGTCCGAGATGCAGTTTTGACCGTGAAAATCCTAGCCAGGTTGCAGATGAGGATTCTCCCCCTTCGGCAGCGTAAGTCCCGCCGATTTCGCACTCGGGAGTTTCCCAGCGTGAAAGATTCAGCAGCGACTGGCTCTCCCTCACCCGCAGTCCTCGGCTTACGACTACGATCGTGGCTGAGCGAGACCGTTGTCAAGTGAGTTTTGCCCCGTTTTACAACCTCCCTCGCCACAGTCGGTAAGTGAATCCCTGCAGTGAAGAGAGCCACAGGTTTGTTAGGGGCTTCCCCCATTGGCTCGGCTTGCCCGAGGGGTCGCAAAAGGGGGTCGCCGGATCCCGGGGACGCCGCGCCCGTCATAAATAGGAACCAGTTTGCCACGGGTATGAATTCCGCGCAGGTGGCCCACGCTGCGACAGTTGCAGGTGTGAAAAAACGACCATCGGGTCACTTTTTCCACTGCTGTGGGGAGCTTCGGTCACTAAACAAAGGATCGTAAGTCAAGGACGGTCATTACGGGAAATGTGGGTAAAAAGTTACTTGAAAGAGGGACCCGAAGCTTTTCCGAAGCAAATCCAGTCATTTTTGACTGCCCGTTTTTGCTTCTTGAGAGCTAGAAACCTGAGGGGGTGACAAATGCAAACAGAAGAGATGAAGGAATTTCCTGGGATGGGCAATTCTATCCGGGGCTCTGCAGATGATGCATGTGCATTTAAGCCCTGGATCAAGGAGTTTATGGGCCTCCTTGTGGGGCTAACTCTCCTGCTCCTTGCCCCCCCTCCCTTCTCCCAGGAGCAAATATGGAAGGTTGTGGAAACGCGAAGTCCAGCTCCACCACTTCCGGGCCAGGTGGGACACCCGTCAACTGGCCAAGGCCTGGCGGCTTTGGAAAGACGCCTACAGTGCCGAGCTGGTGGTGCAAACGTTGGTGAGTAACTTGCACAGCTCCTAGGGCTGCGGGAATCTGGGCCCTTGCTTTAAACTGCCCTTATGTTTCTAGTCCATATTAAGCAAGGGGGAAAGGGCACGCCTTATTTGCAGCCTGATGGAAGGGTGGTTCAGAGAGCAGACCCCGTTTCTGGGTTTGCACGCAGGCTGGGGTCCCAAATGTGCTTTTTTCCACGAGGCAACTGGACTTTCTTGTTTTTCTCTGAAGACTTTTCGCTTCTCACCCAAGAAGCTTCTTCAGTTCTGGCTGGATGGTGGGGAATGAGAAGATTTATACTCCTTGCAGAGAGCCGGTCATTTGCATCCTTTTAGAGGGTGCTTGAGGCCACTTGGAGGTTTATCTGTGCCCTCTCTGACCTCCTTTTTCAACCCAGCGGTCCTCTCTGTCCAAAATGTGGACTTTGCTGTCTTCAAAAGAGTGGCCTTTGTCTTTTCAAATGCAGATGGACTGCTGAACCTTTGTCCTGATCGGTTTGTTCTCCCAATATTGTGCCGTATGCCAAAGTCCACATTTTGGACAGAGAGGACCGCTGGGTTGAACGTGGGATCAAAGAGGCCAACTACGTCAAAATGCCCCCTGTCTCCAGTCCACAACACAGTCCTTTCAGCAGTTCCACACCCATGCTCTACGTACAGTCACTCATGCGCTCGTGACCTCCCGGTTAGACTACTGCAATGCCCTCTACATGGGGCTGCCCTTGAGGACCACCCGAAGGCTTCAACTGGTGCAGAATTCAGCCGCACGAGTTTTGATGGGAGCTTCCCGATACTCCCGTGTTACACCTCTTCTCCGTGAGCTGCATTGGCTTCCGGTTGCCCTCCGGGTGAGATTCAAGGTGCTGGTAATGACCTCTAAAGCCCTAAATGGCTTGGGTCTGGACTATCTAAGGGAACACCTGCTGCCGGCATCATCTTCCCATCGTCCTGTGCGCCCCCACAGGGAGGGCCTTCTCAGGGTACCGCCGGTTAATGAATGCCGGCGGGTTATTCCCAGGGGAAGGGCGTTCTCTGTGGGTGCGCCTGCCCTATGGAACCAACTACCCACAGAACTTAGGACTGCCCCCGACCTTCGCTCATTTCACCGGGACCTGAAAACTTGGCTCTTCGATCTATTTGGTCCAGACTGTGGGGCTGTTAATTTAACTGGGTTTTAGATTTACTCTTGGGGCTTGAATTTAATTTAATTGTTTTATTTGTTTTTAATTTTTTGTATTCATGGTTTTAACTGCCCTGTAAACCGTCCTGAGTCCTACGGGAATAGGGCGGTATACAAATCCAATAAAATAAATAAATAAATAAATAAATAAATTTACCCCACTCAGTTGACCCCGAGGACACAGATAAAACTTCCAGGTGGCCTCAACGACTCTCTAAAAAAGCATGCAAATGACCAGCTCTCTGCAAGGAGTATAAATCCTTCCATTCCCCCACCATCCGGTCAGAGCTGAAGAAGCTTCTTGGGTGAGAAGCGAAACGACTTCAAAGGAAGACGGGAAAGTCCAGTTGCCTCGTGGGAAAAGCACCGTTGGGACAAACATGACCTGGATGACAGCATCTCCACAGACATGCAGGCTGGGGGATTCTGGGAGTTGAAGTCCACACATCTCAAAGTTGCTACAAGTTGAAGACTCAGAGGGACCGACCCCACAGAAGGATGCTGGATAAGCACGCTTGTCCTTCCTTCCTTTCTCAAGCCTGGGTCTTCTGCAAACGTGAGAGCTGCTAAAATCCCCCATCTTGGCTACTCCGGGCCAGATTTGGGGAGGATTTTAACCAGGATTGGGGGCTCTTTATCGGTGTCATGCCTCCACCCACAGGTATGGCAGAGACAGGCTCAGTGGGGCTGGAAAATATGGAGACGGCGCTGGTTACAGCTTCGGGTGGCCCAGCGTTTCCGCGAAGCCGAAGAGGAACAATTGCTCAAAAGAGTAAGAAGGATGCATTTGGGGTACAGGGGGGGGATTAGCACCCCATCCCCTGGCCCTTCCCTTCACTCTGGGGTTGGGTCTTAGAGTCTTAGTAGACGGTCAATTAAAGGTGAGCCAACAGTGTGCGGCAGCAGCCAAAAAGGCCAATGCAATCCCAGGTTGCATTAACAGAGGAAGAGTTGAAGATTTTCATCCGTTGGAACCATGACATCAAGATTGTGTGAGCTACTACTACCCCTCTATAAAGCCCTAGTAAGACCACACCTAGAGTACTGCAACCAATTTTGGTCCCCAGGCTATAAAAAAGATGTTGAGACTCTAGAAAGAGTGCAGAGAAGAGCAACAAAGATGATCTGGGGACCGGAGGGTCAAACATAGGAAGAACGGTTGCTGGAATGGGGTATGTCTAGTTTAATAAAGAGAAGGACGAGGAGGGACAGGATAGCAGCGCTCCAATATTTGGGGGGGGGGTTGCCACAGAGAAGAGGAGGGGGTCCACCTGTTCTCCAAAGCCCCCGAAAGCCAGACAAGGAATAACGGATGGAAACGGATCAAAGAGAGATTCAGCCTAGAAATAAGGAGAAATTTCCTGACGGCGGGAACAACCAACCAATGGGACAGAAGTTGCCTCCAGATGTTGTGGGAGCTTCATCACCGGAGGCTTTCAAGAAGAGACTGGACTGCCATCTGTCAGAAATGGTGTAGGGTCTCCTGCTTGGTTGCGGGGGGGAGGGGGGTTGGACTAGATGACCCCCGAGGTCCCTTCCAACTCTGTTATTCTATAACAGTGATGGCGAACCGTTTAGAGACCGAGTGCCCAAACTGTAACCCAAAACCCACTTAGGTATCGTCAGGTGCCGGGTGGGTGTGGCCTGTTGGGTGGGCGTGGCCCATTGGGTGGGCGTGGCTGTGGTGGTCACGGCAGACCGGGTGGGACTAAAAAGTTCAATCCATCAATTCCAACTTTGCGAGATCTTTTTCCCCGCGAGAAATTGAAATTGATTCATCTGAACCTTGTTTTGTTTTGTTTTTTGCACACGGCGGCGGTGGCCTAAAGCGAAAAGGTTTTATAAAACCCAGATAAAGGCCTAGGACTGGGACGTCGGCACGCGTGCCCACAGAGAGGGCTCTGCGTGCCGCCTGCGGCACGCGTGCCATAGGTTCGCCACTACGGTTCTATAAACAGCCCTAGGTAAAGGTAAAGGTTCCCCCGCACATGCGTGCTAGTCGTTTCCGACTCTAGGGGCCGGTGCTCATCTCCGTTTCAAAGCCGAAGAGCCAGCGCTGGTCCGAGGACGTCTCCGTGGTCATGTGGCCGGCATGACTGGACGCCAAAGGCGCACGGAACGCTGTTACCTTCCCACCGTAGTGGTCCCTATTTTTCTACTTGCATTTTTTACGTGCTTTCGAACTGCTAGGTTGGCAGAAGCTGGGACGAGTAACAGGCGCTCACTCTGTTACGCGGCACTCGGGATTCGACCCGCCAAACTGCCGACCTTCTGATCGACAAGCTCAGCGTCCTAACCCACTGAGCCACCGCGTCCCTATATAAACAGCCCTACCCTGGGCCATCTCTTTGCAGGCTTTCGGGAAGTGGCGTCGTCTGGCAGCCGTCTCTCGTGTCCGGATCGAATAAACATCCGGCTGGATCCTTTTACTAAACCGGCTGCAGGATGGACAGACCGCAGGATGGAGATGCAAGGGACACGCAGCAATCTCACACACACACACACACACACACACACACAAAAACCCGGACTTTGCACTACAAACTTATATTTATATTTATATATATTTATACTGCTAAGCTTGTAAGCCGCCCTGAGTCTTTGGAGAAGGGCGGGATATAAATGGAATTAAAATAAATAAATAAATAAATTTGCACATTTTGGACTGGGGGATGGTGGGGGGGCGGGAAAGACGGTGTAAAAAAATTGAGCCGCGCCGAGCATCAGCCAAGCCGGTTTATTCTGAGACAATCATTAAAATTCAAGTTCATCCTTGGCTGCATTGTGACGGGGGGGGGGGGGGGGCGCTATTTGTCAAGGCCCCTCTGAAATTCAGGAAAATCCCTTTGTGTGGGGCAGACACACACACACACACACACACACACACACACACTCCAGAGGATAAGTTCAGATTGGGTTCAGCAACGGAGCAAGCAGTCTTCTCCCCCCCCCCCCCACCCGCTGATAGTCCTCGACCTACAACGGTTCGTTTAGCGACCGTTCACAACGTTGCAACGGCACCGGAAAAAGTGACTTCGGGCGGTTTTTTTCACACTGAACGACCGTGGTAGCAACCTCAGGGTCACGTGATCAAGATTCGGGCGCTGGGCAACGGACTCGTATTTATGACGGTCTGCAGCGTCCTTGGGGGTGTGTGTGTCACGTGATCCCTTTTGGCGACCTGACAAGCAAAGTCCATGGGGAAGCCAGCTTCACTTAACGACCAGGTTGCTGACTTAACAGCTGCAGGGATTCACTTAACAAACTGTGGCAAGGAAGGTCGTGAAATGGGGCGAAATCCACTTAACAAATGTTCCGCTTAACGGTCGGAATTCGGGGCTCCGTTGAGGTAAGTCTGCCTGTATTTGCTCGTTAAAGCAGCAAGAAAGAAACATGGTGTGGGGGGGTAACCATCTCACCCCCACAGGAAGATCCCTCAAAAGGGACTTTTTTCTCTCTTCGGATTCATAACAATAATAAAGTTGGAAGGGAGCCGCGAGGTCATCTAGTCCAACCCCCTGCTCAGGCAGGAAAGTTCCCACCAGCTATTTCCTTCTGGACCTTTGGGGACAGATAGATGGACAGGCAGGGACGCTCGTCTCTCGATTTGGGCTGAATGGAGATGACAGTTTTTTTGTGTCCTGCCTTTGTTGCTTTTACAAATAACTCCAGGGGGTGAATTTGCCCTACACACCTTCCTCCCCTTTTTTGCCTCATAACAACAACCCTGTGAGGTGGGTTGCGCAGAGAGTGTGTGGGGGGGTGCTGGCCCAAAGTCACCAAGCTGGCTTTCATGGCTAAGGTGGGACCCAGCCACCTTTCATGGCTGAAGCAGGACTAGAACTCGCCGTCTCCTGGCGATTGACCCAAAGTCACCCATCCGGCTCTCGTGGCTAAGGCGGGACTAGAACTCACCGTCTCCTGGCGATTGGCCCAAAGTCACCCATCCGGCTCTCGTGGCTAAGGCGGGACTAGAACTCACCGTCTCCTGGCGATTGGCCCAAAGTCACCCATCCGGCTCTCATGGCTAAGGCGGGACTAGAACTCACCGTCTCCTGGTGATTGGCCCAAAGTCACCCATCTGGCTCTCGTGGCTAAGGCGGGATTAGAACTCACCGTCTCCTGGTGATTGGCCCAAAGTCACCCATCTGGCTCTCGTGGCTAAGGCGGGACTAAAACTCACCGTCTCCTGGTTGGCCCAAAGTCACCCAGCTGGCTTTCATGGCTAAGGCAGGACTAGAACTCACTGGCGATTGGCCGTCACCCAGCTGGCTCTCATGGCTAAGGCAGGACTAGAACTCACCGTCTCCTGGCGACTGGCCGTCACCCAGCTGGCTTTCATGGCTAAGGCGGGACTAGAACTCACTGTCTCCTGGCGATTGGCCCAAAGTCACCCAGCTGGCTTTCATGCCTAAGGTTTGCCTTAGCGGCTGTTGTGAGTACAGGTGGTCCCCGTCTTACGGCCTCCAGTGAGCCCAACATTTCTGCTGCTAAGGGAGACGGTGGCTAGCTTGCGTTTTGCCCCCTTTAACGACTTCTCTGGCCCCAGTTGTTAAGGAAATCAATGCAGCTGTTAAGTCAATATCACGGCTGTGGTATTGACTTTGTTTGCCAGGTCACCAAAGGGGATCACGTGACCCCGGCACACGGCGACCGTCGTAAACACGAGTCAGTTACCAACCTCTGAATTTTGATCACGTGACCGTTCAGATGCTGCCAGGTGCGAAACAACAGCCACTATTTTCAGTTCTATTGTAACTTCGGTCACTAAGTGGGACTGTTGTAAGTCAAGGACTACAAGTGGAGCGCAGCGTGTGTCCCCAGCCCCATCAAAACCAGTGTCGGTTCATTTCCTGGCTTCTGAGATACCAGGTAGTCCTCAACTTACGACCACAAAGGAGCCCAAATTTTCTGTTGTTAAGTGAGACATTTGTTAAGGGAGGGTTGTTTTTTTTTTCACGTTTTACATATCGTGTATCCCTGCAGTTGTTAAGTTAGTAACCCCGTTGCTACGTGAATCTGGCTTCTCCCATTGAGTCTGCTTTTCGGAAGGTCGCAAAAGGGGACCCCGGGACACCGCAACCGTCATAAATACGAGACAAGTTGCCAAGCGTCCAAATTTTCATCATCTGGCCCTTGGGGATGCTGCAAAGGTCCTAACTGGGAGGAACGGTCATAAGTCACTTTGTTCAGTGTAAACGGTCACTGTTGTACGTTGAGGACTAGCTACGCAAAACTTTCTTTTCAAAGCGGCTCAATTCTTCCCGCGGGGAGGAAGAACAGAAACGCCTAATTTTACGCAGATCTCTTAGCCCGGGCAGTCAGGTTCAAAACACAGAAGGAGAACAAGATGGGGGACTCCTCAATGGGGTAGGATCACAACTCCCATCGTTCCCTTGCTCCTGAGGGCATCGCCCTGCAGGCTGGGAGCCCTCCAGGCCCATTTTTGAGGCGGAGGATTTGAATCTGGGCCGTTTGCAAATACAAGGGGGGGGGGAGACAGATGGCACGGTGCCCTCTCTGACGGGCAGGAGGGGGGCAATTTTTTCCTTGGCACTGGAGACCCCACCACTTTCGGACGAGGCCGTTCTGGTGACGCCACGCCTGAAGACGTCCTGGCTGAAGTCATTTTATTCCATTTTTTCCTTCCTTTACAAAGGTTTCGCTGGCTGCCATTCCCTTGAAACGAAACGTGGAGGGCAGTTCTCGGGGTCTGCCTCTCACAAAAATCAGAATAAATAGGGGGTGGGAAGTGGGTGAACTAAAAAAAGGGGGTGGCTTGCAACTCTCAGCCAAGCTGGCCGTACTGCTCTTTAGGAGGTTTAAGAGCAGGGGTATCCAATGCCCGGGGCCGTGGCCCACTCCTGGGCCTCAGTTTGTTCGCGGGAGAAATGGGCGTGCGTGCGTGCGTGAAGCTCCATTCGCACAAGCGACGGGCAAGCCCGCCCGCACGCCCACGAAGCTCCGCTCCCTCGGGTGCAAAGCTCCCGTTGGCGCCAAGAGCTTCGCGCGCCAGCACAAGCACCCCACCCACACCCAAACTCTCGCACGAAGCTCCATCTGCATGGAGAGCGCGACGCACACGCCGCTCGCACAAATGGAGCTGGGTGCGTGTGCCTGCCGCTCGCACACGCAAACACACACGGCCAGCCCGGCCCGCCAAGCTGCAAAAACTGGGGACCACCGGTTTACAGCACCGGTCGTCAAAAAGTGTTTTGTTTTTTTTTAAACAAGTGGGAAAACCAGCAGGAGAATTCCGCTAGGTTTCTTAGCTGCCATGAGTTGTGACGGAGGTTTTTTTTTAAAAAAAATTGTCGGGGAGCCTCCGTCTCAAAAGCCGGAGGTCCTCGCCTCCTCTCCTGGACTGTTCAACTGTTCGTAGGTGTCCTCCAACACCTGCCAGAGGCAACTCTCTATGGGGAAGTCGTTGTCCACCAGGTTGACCAGGTAATAGTTGTCGTGGATGTACTGGATGATCATACGAGACGGGGATTCTTCCTCGTACAGCTTCGCCCACTGCTCGATCCACAAGGCGAAGGCCTCGTCCTGCCGGGGGGGGGGGGGGGGAGACAGACGGGTTAGAAGTAGAATAAGAATAAAAGAATAGAATACAGGATCGAATGGAGAAGAGAATCGGAGAGAAGAGAAAACAGAAGAGAATAGAATATAGAAGAGAATATAGAAAAGAGAATAGAATAGAAAAGAGAAAACAATAGATTGCAGAAGAGGATAGGAGAGGAGAAGAGAAAATTGAATAGAATAGAATGGAATGGAACAGAATAGAATAGAATAGAATAAAAAGAGATGAAATAGAATAGAATTGAAGGAATAAAGAATAGAATAGAATAGAATAGAATAGAATAGAATAGAATAGAATAGAATAGAATAGAATAGAATAGAATAGAATAGAATAGAATAGAATAGAATAATAGGAGGAATGAAGAATCGAATAGAATAGAATAGAATAGAATAGAATAGAATAGAATAGAATAGAATAGAATAGAATAGAATAGAATAGAATAAAGAGGAAATTAAGAATAGAATAGAATAGAATAGAATAGAATAGAATAGAATAGAATAGAATAATAGGAGGAATGAAGAATAGAATAGAATAGAATAGAATAGAATAGAATAGAATAGAATAGAATAGAATAGAATAGAATAATAGGAGGAATATAGAATAGAATAGAATAGAATAGAATAGAATAGAATAGAATAGAATAGAATAGAACAGAATAGAATAGAATAATAGGAAGAATGAAGAATAGAATAGAATAGAATAGAATAGAATAGAATAGAATAGAATAGAATAGAATAGAATAGAATAGAATAGAATAGAATAGAATAGAATAATAGGAGGAATATAGAATAGAATAGAATAGAATAGAATAGAATAGAATAGAATAGAATAGAATAGAATTAGAATAGAATAGAATAGAATAGAATAGACAGATTGTAGAAGAGAAGAGAAGACAATATAAAAGAAGAGAAGAGAAAATAGTATAGAATAGAATAGAGAAGAGAAAATAGAAGAGAAGAATATAGAAGAGAGAAGAGAACAGACCAGAATAGAATCTGGAAGGGACCTTGGAGGTCTTCTAGTCCAGCCCCCTGCTCAAGCAGGAAAACCTCCTATACCAGAGACCCTCAACCTTTTGGGCACCAGGGACCGGTTCCGTGGTGAAAGGTTTTTCCACGGACCGGAGAGTGCGTGGTTTTGTGTGCTGCCTGCATCCCACGGATGGGGCTTTGTGTGGACTGGTTGCTGGCATGCCACGGACCGGTACTGGTCCACGGACCGGGGGTTAGGGACCCCTGTCCTATACCATTAGGGTTGCACATTTTAAAGAGGTCTGAGGCAGCAGAAGATGGCAAGACCCGAACACAGGATTCAGCCCGGGAGCTGTTTCCGAAATGAGTGCAGGCAGTCCTCAAATCTACAACCGCAACTGAGCCCCAAGTTTACGTTGCAGAAAAGGGAAAGTTTGTTCAGTGAGTTTGCCCCCATTTTACAACTTTCCTTGCCGCATTTGTTAAGGGAAGGATCTGAGGGGATAGGTAGTCCTAGGCTTACGACCAAAACTGAGCCCAAACGTTTGTGTTGCTAAGTGAGTTTTGCTCCCATTTCACCACCTTTCCTGCTGCAGTTGCAGTTGTTAAGCTAGTCGGACACGGTTGTGACGTGGATCCGCCTTCCCACCTTGACTTTGCTGGCTGGAAGGCCGCCAAAGGAGATCACGTGACACACACATACACACGGAAGACGCTGCGTACCACCATACTGTAAATGTGAACCAGTGGCCAAGCGTCCGGATTTTGGATCATGCGACCAGGGGGAATGCTGTAACGGTCGTTAAGTTTGAAAAAGGGTCTCCGTCGCATGAGAAAAGCTCATCGTCCTTCCCCTGTCCTCACCACTTTCTACAGAGGGACTATCGAGAGCAGCACAGTCTGGTTTGGAAGCATCCCTGCTTCAGACAGGAAGGCGGAGCAGAGAGTGGTGAGGACAGCAGAAAATTATTTTTTCACCAATTATTGATGGTTGCAGCATCCCAGGGTGTGTGTGTTTGTGTGTGTGTGTGTGTGTGTGTGTGTTTGTGTGTGTGTGAGACGTGATTCCCCACCCCGCCTTTTTGAGACCTTCTGACAATCAAAGTCAATGAGGAATCCAGATTCACTTAACACCCGGGTTACTAGTTTAAGTACTGCGGTGATTCGCTTAACAAACGTGGTGAGAAAGGTCATAAAATGGGGGCGAAGCTCCCTTTGGCAAATGTCTCGCTTAGCAACGTAATTTCTGGGCTCAACTGTGCTCATGGGGGTGTCAAGCTCAATCGCGTCACATGATGTATCGTGACGATTTTTGCCTTGGCGGAGCCGGCTTGGGCGTGGTTCGAGCGTGACGCATCCGGACCGTGGGTCGCCTGTTTGATACCCCTGCTCTAGTTCGGGGGTCCCCAACCCGCCGGTCCGTGGACCGGTATTGGGCCGCGGCATGCCAGCAACCGGTCCGCACAAACAAGCAAAGCCCCATCCACGGGATGCAAGCAGCACGCAAAACCACGCACCCTCCGGTCTGCGTAAAAACCTCTCTCCACGGAAGCGGTGGTCCCTGGTGTGGCCGAAAGGTTGGGGACCCTTACTCTAGTTGGTCGCTTCCAGCTGGATGGCGGGCTGGACTGTGAGAAACAGGCTCAGCAGAGCTCTGCAGGTGGGAAAAACGAAACAAGAGGTTTACCTTCCAGTACATGAAACTAACTGGGTCCACCACTGTGGGCTGGATGATTTCTCTGCCCGGGAAGATCCCCCAGGTCACGGCGTTGGGCTGCATCTCGTGAGCGTTGGTGACGTTTTCTCCCTGCAGAAGCAAGAGGAAAGGGTTGGAGAGGAGGCAAAGGGGCAGAGATTTCATTTTTTATAGGTCAATGCCACGGAGAGCTGTGTGACCACCCAACTATGAGACCACGCTTGGAATACTGCATCCACGTCTGTGGAGATTCTCAGTCCTCCAAGTCCCGATTGTCCCAAAAGATGCTTTTTTTTTTCCCCAAGAGGCAACTGGACTTTTTCTTTTGAAGACCTTTCGCTTCTCACCCAAGAAGCTTCTTCAGCTCAGACCGGATGGTGGGAGGGAATGGCAGGATTTATTTTTTTAAAAAAATTCCATTTATATCCCGCCCTTCTCCGAAGACTCAGGGCGGCTTACAACCTTAGCAGTAGCCTTCATTCTATGTATATGCCTGCTTATTAGGGCTTTCACACACACCCCCAAGCGGCATTATTACAAAGTCAGCTTAATTGCCCCCAACAATCTGGGTCCTCATTTTCCCTACCTCGGAAGGGTGGAAGGCTGAGTCAACCTTGAGCCTGGTGGGACTCGAACCTGCACTAATGGCAGGCAGCTGGTGTTACTTAAGGAGGCATTAGCCCACTGCTCCACCAAGGCTCTTTTGATTGATACTCCTTACAGACAGCTGGCCATTTGCATGCTTTTAGAGGGTCGTTGAGGCCACTTGGAGGTTTGTCTGTGTCGTCTCAGGGTCACCTGAGTGGGGCAATTGAGCACAGAGCCTCCTTGGAATTGTTGAAGGCCCCTCCTTGGAAGACAGCAAAGTCCACATTTTGGACAGAGGAGACCGCTGGTTTGAAAGAGAGGTCAGAGAGGCCATCTAGGTCAAAACTGAACAGCCCTCTCTCAACCGAGGGGGGGGATATAGATGGACGCCATCCATCTCCAGTCTACAACACGGTCCTTTCAAGATGAGAAGCAAAGCGGGTTCAGGGAAAACGAGAGAGGCCAGCTGCCTCCTGAAAAAGCACCTCTGGGAACACTGCATCCAGTTACGGTTGCCACAATACACAAAAGATGTTGAGACTTCTAGAGCAGGGCTTTTCAACCTTTTCACCCATTGTATCACTTTTAGGATACGGCAACATCCGAGGACCACCAGTCGCCTAGCAAGGTTTCAAAAACATGACCAAAAAAAAGAGAGAAAAAAGTGATGAAAAGTAGTCCTCGAGTTACAACAGTTTGCTTCGTGACTGTTCGAAGTTACAATGGCACTGAAAAAAGGGCCCCCCGAGCCAGAGCCGAGCAAGACACCTGCCCGCCCGCCCAGTGGCGCTCTTCCTCCTGTCCGAGGTTTTCATGGTTGTGAACGTCTGTTGAGGATTGGCAGCGGGGGTGGGGTGGGGGGGTGTTTGGTTTTTATTCCCCCCTCTGCTGGATGGTTGCAGCAGGTTTTGGTCACTTCACATGACCCTGGGGACACTGTGACCGTCATAAATATGAATCAGTTGCCAAGCATCTGAATGTAAATCACAAGGCCCTGGAGATGCTGCAACGTTCCAGCTGATCGGCGCTTCTTCCGGGCTCAGAAGCACCAGGATCAGTGCCGAGCTCCAGCTGGAGCCTGGCGCTGATCCTGGCGCTTCCGCTGAGCCCTGACAGCCCTGCAGCTCCAGCCGTCTCTCGCTCAAGCTTGTACGGTGCTGCCACCGGTTCAGCTCATTCCCCTCCCCCGCTAGCACTTTTCTAGGATGGTCACGTACCACCTGCCAATGTACCACAGGTGGTACCCGTACCACTGGTTGAAAAGCCCTGTTCTAGAAAGAGGACAGTGAAGAGCAACAGAGATGATCAGGGGACTGGAGGCTAAAACATTCAAGGAACGGTTGCTGGAATTGGGTATGTCTAGTTTCATGAAGAGAAGGACGAGGGGGAACATGATAGCAGCCTTCCAGTATCTCAGGGGCTGCCCCAAAGAAGAGGGAGTCAAGCTATTCTCCAAAGCCCCTGAAGGCAGGACAAGAAGCAACGGATGGGAACTCATCAAGGAGAGAAGGAGAAATTTCCTGACTACGAGAACAATTAACCAGTGGAACGGCTTGTCTCCAGAAGTTGTGGATGCTCCATCACTCATCTCTCCTTTAAGAAGAGAGTGAACAACGGATTTGTCTGAAATGGTTTAAGGTTTCCTGCTCAACAGGGGCTGGACTAGAAGACCTCCAAAGTCCTTCCCAACCCTGCTATTCTATTCGGTTCTCTATAAATATATATAAGGGAATATATTTCCAAACCAGCCATCCACTGACCCATAGATACTAACAACATCTGTGGACTATGCGAAAGAGACAATCCACCAGCCCAAAAGAGAACAAAAAGACTGCAGCAATTCTCCACCAGTACTCAGCACTCAGATCAGCATAGATTAACTCTGTTGTGATTCAGTGTCAGCCTGTGCTCCCAGCAGCTGAGTCCAATGAATCTGAGGAGGAGGAGGAGGAGGAGGGGTTTGGAGAGCCTTTGGTGTTGGAGGGAGGCTCTGATGCACTGCAGGACTCTCAGCCTGGCCCCTCCAGTCACGTTCCTCATGAGGCTCAGCTGTGTGAGGAGGAGGTGTCAGACTCAGAGGAGTCACAGCTGAATCTGTTCAGAGACGCTAGAAGCAGAAGGCAACCCAGCAGAGCAGAGAAAAGCAATGAGGCAACTCAGTGAGAGGAGGAGAAGGCAGTGAGAAGCCACGCCTTGGGACTGATAATAAAAGGGGAAGGTGTGGGCAGGGCTGGTTGCTGAAGGCAACCATTCGTCGACATTCTAAGGCAGGGGTAGGCAACCTTGGCTCTTTTATGACTCATGGACTTCAACTCCCAGAATTCCTGAGCCAGCATGGCTCAGCTAGGAAACCTCTCCCTTTCTCCTCAGCACTGCTGGCCCAGGAATTCTGGGAGTTGAAGTCCACGAGTCATAAAAGAGCCAAGGTTGCCTACCCCTGTTCTAAGGGAATCCTGGTCTGTTCTTGCTACTTTTGTTTAACTCTTGTTTGTTGACTCTTGTTTGATATTTTGATTCATTTATTGAAGGAAATATTCTGTTGCTTTTTTTGTTTGAACTGTAAATAAATTTGGGTTGGGATTTTCCAGGAAAAAGGAAAAAGGGGTTGTCCCTGACACACAGAGAGGGCCGGTCGTAGGCTGGAACAGGACAGAACTCCAAGGTCACCTTCAGACCAGCAAGCAAGCAAGCAACAGCCAAAGAGGCATCAGTAAACAGCCCAACCAAAGGATTCGTCCCCCACTCACACAAACAGGCAAGACGCAAGAATATAAACAGGCAAGCCAACAGCCCTCCTTACTAGCACTGACGAGGTTACCCAGTTAGGCTAACGAAACGTCTGCAAGAAAAAAAAGCAAGCTCAGACAGCGCCGAGGACCCCTCCGTCTATTTTCAAGAAGATATGAGAGGATTTGTCTGAAAATAGTACAGGATCTCCCGTTTGAGCTGGGGTCAGACTAGAAGGCCTCCCGAGGTCCCTTCCAACTCTTCTTATTCTGTTGTTATTTTTTTTCTAGCCGAGCAGAGCTGAGCCGATTCTGTTCTCTGACCGATGGGAGATACGTGCTTTTGAGGGGGGGGGGGGCTGAGAAATTCCCAAAATACCTTCACGTTGACGATGTGGTAATTCACTCGCTGTCCGTATTTTTTCAGAACTGCCAGAAGAGCTTTGATGTTCTCAGCGGAGGTGAAAAACTCCAGGTAAGCCTAAAGGTCAGAGGAGAGAAAAGGACGGCATTTTTTTTTGTTCTGTCCACACATCTTAAAGTTTATGAAGTGGAAACAACCTCGCAAGTGGCCGCTGTTTTTAAGAAAGCTAAAAAATTTTTTTAAAAAATGTATTTTTCCAGCTGCTTCCAGATCGAACCAATTTTCTCAGCTCCCACCAAACCCTCTGGGTTTGCACAACCGACAAGCTGAAATAATTATCCTAGCCAAGGTTCGCTCTAAACAAATCTGGGTTAAGGGTGTTGTGTGAACACAGCTTCTCTGTGTCTGTGCATTGTCAAAGATATTTAAGCAGCGAGGTTTTCTTCTTAATCTCATTAGGCTGTAAGGAGCGAGGCGGTGAGAACACCGTTATTTTGTGCTGCCTTGTTGGATGATGGAAGTTAGGGATGAATTGAACTACGAATTATGGATGCACACAATTAAGCCCATACCGATTGTGTTTGAGGTTGTAACTGCTTTTTTTTGTGAATCGTTTTAATTAGGGGGAGGAGATTGCCAACAGGGATAATCTGGGACATCGTTTTGCTGTATCCCCTGGGGTTCACTCTGGGGTGTCATTTATGGGCCTCCCAGTAGCGAAAACAGGCTTGTAATGAGGGCTGATTCCGCTCTGAGACCCCCCATGAGCTTCTCTTAATACTGTTTAATCTCTGCGCCGCTTGCTTTAATGGTTTTAAGAATAATCAAAATCCCCTTTTCCCTGGTCTTCTGAATGGGCTGATCGTTTGAGGCTTGAGGCTCCCTCTCCTTAGGCACAAAGCCAGCTGGGCAACCTTATGCCAGTCCCCTCTCTCTCAGCCCCGGGAAGCAAGCAATGGTCAACCACTTCCAAAGGAAACCCCTGGGAGTTTTCCAGGGGTCAAGACTGACCCAAAGAGACAGAAACAAAGAACCAACCACGTCGGCTCAAGATACTACCTTCTGGAAGACGTAGCCGCCTTCTGGTCCCCAACCCACGATGGGGTCCGTGGAAGGCTTTCCGTTGATGTTGGGTTGGGAGTTGATGGTCAAGATGCCTCTTCTGTTGACTTTAACCAGCTCGTCCTTCATGAGGTTGGTCTCAGCAGCCAGAGGGTCATCGTTCCACGGCAAACAGGTGACCTTGTGGAAAAGGACACAGAGGACAAAGTTACAGAAGGGTGTTTGTCAACCCTGGTCATTGGGAGACGGGTAGACTTCATCTCCCAGAATTCCAAAGGTGCTTTTTCCGGAGGTAACTGGACTTTCTTGTGTGTGTGTTTTTTCTTTGAAGGCGTTTCGCTTCTCATCTAAGAAGCTTTTCAGCTCTGACCGAATGTTGGGGAATGGAAGGATTTATACTCCTTGCAGAGAGCTGGTCATTTGCATCCTTTTAGAGTCATTGAGACCACCTGGAGGTTTATCTTGTGTCCTCAGGGTCACCTGAGTAGTGCAAATGTGTGCTCAGGTGAACGTGCTTCATTTGCCCCACTCAGGTGACCCTGAGGACACAAATAAACCTCCAGGTGGCCTCAACGACTCTCTAAAAGGATGCAAATGACCAGCTCTCTGCAAGGAGTATAAATCCTTCCATTCCCCCCCACCATCCGGTCCGAGCTGAAGAAGCTTCTTGGATGAGAAGCGAAACGTCTTCAAAGAAAAACAAGAAAGTCCAGTGGCTTCCTGAAAAATGCACCCTTGGGACAACCACGACCTGGAGGATGGAGAATCTTCACAGAAACTCCCAGAATTCCCCAGCCAGCACAACTAGCTAGGGTATTCTGGGTGTTGAAGTCCATCCGTCTTCCAAGTGGCCAAGCTTGAGCTACATCGCTGGAGAAGGAGCACTAGATCAAAGTAGCCCACATTGGCTTGGTCTCCTCACGGCCGACCTCCATCTTTCTTCCCCATCTCCCAGAAAAAGTCCCTACTCCTCCTGAATTCTCACCTTGTGTCCATTTCGGTTGGACTCCCCAGCAATGTAGCACCTGAAGACTTCGTAAACGCTCTCCTCGCTGCTCAGCTCTTCTCCCCACATCTTCAGGAGCTCTTCTCGCGGGGACTTGCTCTTCAAGTAGAAAAGGTAGTAGTCTTTTAGCTCCCCAAAAGCGGGGGACGAAGAGTTGCCCCTGGAGATTTGGGGGAGAATTGGCATGTTGAAGAGAAAGAAGGACCAACGTAGGACACTCTCAAACGCTTTTGGTTGATTGCGTCCTTGTCCCTTTATTATTATTACAGCCAAAGGCCAGCACATAAATTACAACATTCAAACAAAATAGAGCGAAACGACACAAGACGACACAGCAATGTGTTACAATTAGCGACGTAAATCAGTGGGTGACCGAGGTCTGCCTAGTTTTACAGACAGTATGACGAAACCTAGCTACCTTCAGAAAAACTGAATTGTACTGACCTGAGGAAAAAAAAATACATTGGGCGTGGTCTAATGCTGGATAAAAACACGAAATAAAATTAATTATACAAGATTATTAAAGAGATCCAAAATGTTTATGTTTTGGCGAATCCCCAATGCTGCTGCGCAGAATCTGGCCACCTGCGCCGCGATCACTGCCAGCTCGGGTTGATTGTGGCTGGAGAGCCTTTACATTAATGTTTAAATTCAGGGCCTGGGCTTTGTGAGCAGTCCACCACTAGCAGAAAGCTAGATACAGGTAGTCCTCGACTTACGACCATTCATTTAGTGACCAAAGTTACAATGTGTGTTGAAAAAAGGGACTTGTGACAGTTTTTCCACCCTTGTGACCGTTCCAGCATCTCCCCCCCCCAACATTCAGATGCTCGGCAACGTATTTACCACGGTTGCGTGTCCCGTGGTCGTGTGATCCCCTTGGGCGGCCTTCCGCCCAGCAAAGTCAGTGGATAAGCCAGATTCTCTTAATAACTGTGTTACCCACTGAGCGACCGCAGTGATTTACTTAACAACGGAGACCAAAAAAGGGGCAAAGCTCATTTAACAAATGCCTCGCTTAGCAACAGAAATTCTGGGGGTCATAAGCCGAGGACTACCTGTAGATAATTTATTCTAAAATTCTGGGGATTATAACATAATGTAGATAAAAACAGAATCAGGCAACCAAATCTTGAACGAGGAGCCGAAGTGAATTCGTCTTAAGCACGACTGACCCGCCGTGCAACCTATTTCGTTTTGCTTCGACGAGGCCCGACTGCCAGAGGACTACACTCACCATCGTCCGTTGGGGAATTCGTCCCACTCCTGCGTCCGATAGATGTAGCTCTTGGGTCGGGATGCCCAGAAAATAGGTCGGACGTCTTCGACTCGCCGTTTGGGGTGAGCGCTGACTGCCCATGGCAAGGGACGCCTGGCGTGGAAGATATCGGGGCCAGAAAAATTAAAATGGTTCAAAGTCTGGATCAGGGCTTTTTTTTTTTTTTTAAGATAGCTGACCTTGACTAACCCTGATGGAAAAGGGTTGGTTGAGAAATCAGTAAGTCGCGCTTGGAATCTTCCCTCAGGGTTTGGAAATTCTGTTTTCCTTAGTTTGTATTTCTGCAATCCTCCCTGCCTTCTCCTGGATGTTAACAGTGACATTTTGGTATTTTATTCTGCCCTGTGAACCGCCCTGAGTCCTCAGGGAGAAGGGCGGTATATAAATGTTATTAAATTAAATTAAATTAAATTTTTAAAAGCAAACCGACTCCAAATTCAGCTCAAAGGGGAAGTGAGGTCAAAGTTATGAGGCATTATTCCCCATGGACAAGAGCAGGGGTTTCCAAACTTGGCCACTTTAAGCCTTGTGGACTTCAACTCCCAGAATTCCTCAGAAACTGGGCCACTTTAAGCCTTGTGGACTTCAACTCCCAGAATTCCTCAAAAATTTGGCTACTTTAAGACTTGTGGACTTCAACTCCCAGAATCCCCCAGAAACTTGGCCACTTTAACCCTTGTGAACTTCAACTCCCAGAAACTTGGCCACTTTAAGCCTTGTTGACTTCAACTCCCAGACTTCCTCAAAAATTTGGCTACTTTAAGACTTGTGGACTTCAACTCCCAGAATTCCTCAAAAATTTGGCTACTTTAAGCCTTGTTGACTTCAACTCCCGGAATTCCTCAAAAATTTGGCTACTTTAAGACTTGTGGACTTCAACTCCCAGAATCCCTCAGAAACTTGGCCACTTTAAGCTTTGTGGCCTTCAACTCCCAGAATTCCCCACCCAGCTTGAAGTCCACAAGTCTTAAAGTGGCCACGTCTGGAGAGCCCTGGCCAAGATCAAATTTCCTTTGGCTCGGTGAAATAGGCCAATCCAGACCTTAGGGTGATTAACCATGATTTATGGCTCAACGTGCTTTGCAAATGAGACCACTCTGACTTGTTCGCCAAGCCAAGGCTGAGCCCCAGGTGTCCAGCCATCACACCTTCTGGACAGACCCACCTAGGGTCTTCTTTCCAGAGCCCCAACCGTCGGAGGATCTCCAGGGTGGCCACCTCGCGGTTCAGGGTGTAGAAATGAAGACCGTGCACCAGGCCGCTGTCCAAGAGTTCTCGGCACATCTTGACGGCCAGCTCAATGCCGTAGTTCCTGATGGCCGCGTCGTTGTCCTTGATGGGCTCAATGACGTCCTTGATTTCCTGAGGCACCACTAATTTTGAGAGCTTCACGAGCTGGCGGAGAGAATGGTAGCCCTGGAAAGAAGCAAAATGGCTGGCTGAGAGTGGAAAAGCCGACATCTCTGAAAATGACTACAGTTACAATGGTTTGGACAGATTTCCAGAAAACATGGCGGACTCCAGGAACCATTTGCACTTCATCCTGCAGCCAAAAAGGCTCCACACCCATTTGCCCCGCTCAGGTGACCCTGAGGACACAGTTAAACCTCCAAATGGTCTCAAGGACTCTCTGAAACAGGGTTCTTCAAACTTGGCCCTTTCATGACTTGTGGACTTCAACTCCCAGAATTCCTCAGCCAGCGTGAGGGAACTATGACCCTTTTATGACTTGTGGACTTTAACTCCCAGCCTGGCTGAGGAATTCTGGGAGTTGAAGTCCACAAGTCATAAAAGGGCCAAGTTTGAAGACCCTGGCTCTAAAAAGATGCAAATGACCAGCTCTCTGCAAGGAGTATAAATCCTTCCATTTCTCACCATCCAGTCAGAGTTTATTTAATCGATTAAATTCATTTACCTCCCATCTCGTGCTTCAAGGTGACTCTGGCCTTGTGGTACTACAATTCCTCTTTTATAACGCCGGCATATTATGACTTACGACCACAGTGGTGTCCAAAACTTCTACGGCTGAGCAAGACAGCCGTTAAGCGAGCTTGGCCTCATTTTACGACCTTTCATGCCACGTGAATCCCTGCAGTCGTTCAGTTAGCAACGTGGCCATTAAGCGAATCTGGATTCCCCCTTGACTTTGCTTGTCGGAAGGTCGCAAAAGGGGGATCGCGTGATTTCCCGCCCCCCCCCCCGGACACTGCAACCGTCATAAATACGAGTCAGTTGCCAAGCGTCTGGATTTTGATCGCGCGACCCACGGGGGATGCTGCAACAGTCGTCAGTGTGAAACACGGTCACAAGTCTCTTTTTTCAGGGGCGTTGCAACTTTGGACAGTTACTAAATGAACTGTTGCATGTAGCACACCTTTACCTGGATGGGGAATATGCCTGGCACCACGGGGCAGCTGATCCCAATGTCCTGGCAATCCCTTAGAAATTTGAGGAAGGTTTCCGTCCGGAAAAATAGCTGGGTAATGACAAAATCCGCCCCGGCGGAGACTTTTTCCTTGAGGTGCTTCAAGTCCTCCATGTAACTCTCGGCCTCTGGGTGGCCTCCGGGATAACCTTCCAAACAAAAGAAAGAAAATGGCGGTCTCCAGGCTGGTTCCACGCCCTTGTCCTTACCAAAATATCCTCCGCATAATGCACAATCACGTTGACAGTTAGGACAAACTTGTTTTGCAAGATTTGATTTGTGGTTTCTTGGAAGCTCGCCTTTATTTTCCTCCACTCGGTCTCCAGAAGCAGAGACCTTGTGATTTTTTTAAAAAAAAATTCGGGGGGGGGGGGGAGGGGGCTAGTTTTCTCGGTCAAAAAAGGGCTCCTCTTTTTTTCTTCCCAAGTCATCCGGGACCTAGGACGAATCCAGAAGGGAGTTTTTTTCTGAATTAAAACTTCGAAACCTGGGTGAAATTCACAAATCTCTCTCTAGAGACTTGCATACGGAGTGGCTGTGCCATCTGGATTTTTTAGAGCGGGGAGGGGCAGGGGTAGGCCACCTTGGCTCCTTTATGACTCATGCACTTCAACTACCAGAATTCCTGAGCCAGCATGGGGGAACTATGGCCCCTACATGACTCGTGGACTTCAACTCCCAGAATTCCTCAGCCAGCATGGGGGAACTATGGCCCCTTCATGACTCATGGACTTCAACTCCCAGAATTCCTCAGCCAGCATGGGGGAACTATGGCCCCTTCATGACTCAGATAGCATGGGGGAACTATGGCCTGGCTGAGGAATTCTGGGAGTTGAAGTCCACAAGTCATAAAATGGCAGAGTTGGAAGACCCCTGTCTTAGAGAGCCATAACATACCAGGATGGAGATGGAGACTCGGTGTGTATCATTGGGTAGGCAACAAAAGATTAAATTTCACTTCATGCCCATAAAAAGCAGCATGGGGGAAATGAAACTTGAGAAATGGAGAAACCTGTATTGGTTCTTCGTTAGACACAAAGCCAGCTGGGCGAGCTTAAGCCAGTTTCCCTCCCTCAAACCCAACAGGTCAACAGGTTATGAAAACTTTGCCCCCCAAATTGCAGAGACTGGGCCAGGCCATTGCCGAGTCCAACGTGACCTGAAGAAGCGCCACCACTGGTTAGAAAAGATGGAGGAACCTCTTGAGAAGATCAGGAGAACCTTTGTATGAAACCCGTCTACTCACCTGCCACGCAGAGGTCAAAATAATCGTCAAATTCCTGACGGATGTGCTTCACCAGGTCCACTGCGTGGTTGAAGCCCTCCAGTTCCTCTTCCCATTCTTCCCCAGAGGGATCTGCGGGAGAAGAAGACCCCCATTGTTAAGGAAAACACGGCTCTTCCTTCCCGTGGACGCAAAGACCACCGCGTCGGCGTTCCCCACCTCCTCGCAGCGCCATAATATTCTTCAGCCCCAATCGTTTGGCCTTCTGCAAGTGGGCGGTGATGCTTCCCCTGCTCTGATTGCAACAGGTCATGTGGAGTATCGTCTCTAGGCCACAGTAGTTGAGGGCGGTGGTGGCCATCATCATGGACGAGGTCTCCTTATCGGAGCCCGGATCGCCAGCCGGATGCCAAGTGACGTCGATGAAAAGAGGGCCGCCTGCCCCCATGCGGTCAAACCTGCAAGGGGCAAAACAAACAAGCCATCTTCAGCTGCTGGGTCATCAGAAAGCAACCCAAAAGATCTTCTGCAGAAAAGAGGAAGTAGGAGTAGAGAGGCACCCAGGCGGAAGTGGAGTGAGATTGCTTTATCAGTTCATCAAGACACTGCATTAAACTGTCATTATTGGGGGGGGGAAAAGGGACAAGGTGGCTCAGTGGGTTAGGACGCTGAGCTTGTCAATCTGAAGGTCCGCAGTTTGGCGGGTCGAATCCCGAGTGCCGCGTAACAAGAGTGAGCGCCTGTTACTCGTCCCAGCTTCTGCCAACCTAGCAGTTCGAAAGCACGTCAAAATGCAAGTAGAAAAACAGGGACCGCTACGGTGGGAAGGTAACAGCGTTCCGTGCGCCTTTGGCGTCTAGTCATGCCAGCCACATGACCACGGAGACGTCCTCGGACAAGCGCTGGCTCTTCGGCTTTGAAACAGAGATGAGCACCGGCCCCTAGAGTTGGAAACGACTAGCACGCATGTGCGGGGGAACCTTTACCTTACCTATTGGAAAAAAGCAGGATATGTGATAACTGTGCTCTCCTAACCCACATTCAGGGTTTACAGGTAGTCTTCAACTTACATCCATTTTTTTGGTTCCTGGTTGAAATTACAAAGGCACTAAAAAAGGGACTTACGGTATGACCCTTTTTCACACTTACAGCCTCCCCATGGTCACGCGATCGAAATTCAGACACTTGGAAACTGGTTCGTATTTATGACGGTTTCAGTGTCCGGGGTGGGGAGGGGACACCTTCTAACAACCAACTGGGAAGTCAGATTTACTTAACAACCCTGTTTCTAACTTAACTACAATAATTCCCTTAACAACCGTGGCAAGAAGGCTCGTAAAACGGGGCAAAACTGTCTTAACCGTCTTGCTTAGCAGCGGAAATTTTGGGCTCCACTGTGTGGTCATTAAATCGAGGACTACATGTGTTAGAAAGAGGGCGTTAGGCCATTGTGTTCCCTTAACCCAGATTCAGGGTTTGTTGGGTTGAGACCACCCAGCGCCAATGGAAGTGGAGGAGATGTGGGGGAAGGAGACCCCAAAGTGGACATCAGTGTGGAGCTGACGTTCTACAACAGATGGACCTTGTCCATCCACTCAGGATTTTAAACGAATCCACGGATACTTTCGAGGCTTGGAATAATAATAATAATAACAACAACAACAACCTGGTTGATACCTAGGTTGCTGGCAGCAACCCGTGTCAACCATTAGTACCAGTCAATTTGAGTGTTCAGTTGACAGAGTTTCATGTTTTATGAATAAAAGTTTTATATAATAATAATAATAAAATAATAATAATAAAATAATAAAATAAAATAAAATAATAATAATAATAATAATAATAATAATAATAATAATAATAATAATAATAATAATAATAATAAAAAAAAAATTATGTCGAGAATGAGAAGGTGAAGATCTTGTGGGACTTCCAAATACAGACAGATCGCCATTTGGAACGCAACCCGCCAGATATCACAGTCGTAGAGAACCGAAGCGTACAGTTGATTGATATTGCTGTACCAGGAGATGCCAGAGTCGGGGAAAAAAGAACTGGGGAAAATTACGAAATACCGCAACCTGGCCATCGAAACTGTGCGATTATGGATAAAACGTGTAACAGTGACACCCACTGTCATCGGGGCACTGGGAACTATGTCTAAAAACTTTGCAAAACACCTCAAGAAATTGCAGCTTCCTGCAATAACTGCAGCAAAGCTACAAAAAACGGCACTACTCGGAACATCTTACATTTTAAGGAGATACCTGGCTGATACCTAGGATTGTAGGATAGGATAGGATAGGATAGGATAGGATAGGATAGGATAGGATAGGATAGGATAGGATAGGATAGAATAGAATAGAATAGAATAGAATAGAATAGAATAGAATAGAATAGAATAGAATAGAATAGAATAGAATAGAATAGAATAGAATAGACAAATTATAGGAATAGAATCGAATCGAATCGAATCGAATCGAATAGAATAGAATAGAATAGAATAGAATAGAATAGAATAGAATAGACAAATTATAGGAATAGAATCGAATAGAATCGAATAGAATCGAATCGAATAGAATAGAATAGAATAGAATAGAATAGAATAGAATAGAATAGAATAGAATAGAATAGAATAGAATAGGAATAGACAGATTGTAGAATAGAATAGACAAATTATAGAATAGAATAGAATAGAATAGAATAGAATAGAATAGAATAGAATAGAATAGAATAGACAGATTGTAGAATAGAATAGAATAGAATAGAATAGAATAGAATAGAATAGAATAGAATAGAATAGAATAGAATAGAATAGAATAGAATAGGAATAGACAGATTGTAGAATAGAATAGACAAATTATAGAATAGAATAGAATAGAATAGAATAGACAGATTGTAGAATTAGAATAGAATAGATTGTAGAAAATAATAACAATAATAATAATAATAATAATAATAATAATAATAATAATGCAGCTTCCTGCAATAACTCCAGCAAAGCTACAAAAAACTGCGCTACTCGGAGATACCTAGGATGCTGGCAGCAACCCGTGTCAACCATTAGCGCCAGTCAATTTGAGTGTTCAGTTGACTGAGTTTCAGGCTTTATGAATAAAAGTTTTATAATCATCATCATCATCATCATCATCCACTCTTAGCCTCCACGATCTGCTTCTTCACCTGGAGATGAGGTTCACAGCTCCGTTGGACGTCCGGGGAGGGAAGAACTCCAGGGAAAACCACTTGTCCCCGGATTCCTGCCGGCGGTGCATTTTGTCCCGCAGGCGCTCGTGACGCTCCGTGTCCAGGACGGGAGTGGAGCACCGGGAGCTGTTTTGAGAACTCTCTCCGCTGCTGCTGCTGCTGGCGCCATCCGGTCGGGTCCCGCCGAGGCCGTTGCTCACCGGGGAAAGCTCGCCGTGGGACTCGTTGACCATCCTGAGGGCCCTGGATGAAGAAAGAGGAGGCCGGATGAGCGAAGAGTCACGCTTAGCCCGGATTCTGGGCGGAAAACCATTTCTTTATAAGTAGTTCTCGACTTACGGCCACAAAAACGGAGCCCCAAATTTCTGTTGCTAAGCGGGACATTTGTGAAGTGAGTTTGTCTACATGTTAAGACCTTTCTTGTCGCCGTCGTTCAGTGAATCCCTGCGCTTACAAGGTAATCCTCACAGATCTTTTAGGGACCATTCAAAGTTAACGACGGCACTGGGGAAAAGCGACTTAGGACCATTTTTTTCACCCTTACGACCGCTGCAGCAGTCCTGGGGTCACCTGATTGAAGTTTAGACGCTAGGCAAGCGACTCGTATTTCTGACGGTCGCAGCGTCCTGGGGGGGGTCGCGGGGTCCCCTTTGGCGACCTGCTGACAAGCCCGGTTTGCTCAGCCACCCGCAGTGACTAACTTAACGAATACAGTGATCCGCTTAACAACCGTGGCCAGGAAAGTCGTAAAATGGGGCAAAACCCGGCTAACAAATGTCTCGTTTAACAACATAAAGTTTGGGCTCCATTGTGGTCATTAAGTCGAGGACGAACTGTATTAAGTTAATGACAGGGCTGTTAAATGAATCTGGCTTCCCCCTTGACTTTGCTTGCTGGAAAGTCGCAAAAGGGGGAAATCACTTGACCCCATGGCACTGCGACCGTCATAAGTATGAGTCAGTTGCCAAGGGTCTGGATTTTAATCACGTGACCGTGGGGAGGCCTCAACCCTTGTGGGAAAAACGGTCCCAGGTCACATTTTGCAGGGCTGTGGTTAACTTCGATCGGTTGTATTACAAGCTGCATGCAACGAAATTTCATTTTGATGTATGCCGATTGGCGTACAAAGTGACAATAAAGATTATTAAATTTATACGCCGCCCGTCTCGAAGTCAAGCCACTCCAAGTGGCTTAGTAATTTCTCCCAGCCTTCGATCAAGCAGGTTTTTCTAGCTAGTGGCTCTCTTATTTATTTTTATTTGTCTGCAAACAAATGGAAATCTTAAAAAAAAGCAATTTGGGCTAGACGCCAGGCAGGAAGGAATGGGGGTGGGGGTGGGGAAAGCAGCCCTATTTTGCCTATAGGAGAGCTAAATTATTCTGCAACAGATCAGCGCTCAGCTGATTAATTGGCCCCAAATCCGCGCTGCAAGTGATGGGATTAATTCCCCAGGCGCGGCCAGATTGGAACTAAAAACAAAACAGGGAAGAGAGAATGGGAATGAGTGGGGGGGGGGTTGCACCCCAAACAGAAAAGGCAGGAAAGGAGCAGCAAAATTTAATAAGAAATTTCAGCCGCGATGGATTTACGCTTCCGTCCTGGTGTCGCTCAGCCGCTAACTAGGCTTGTAAATTGTGCAGACCGCCAGTTTCCAATTGGGGAAAAGTGGGGGGGGGGGTCCACGGCTAGTTTTCAGGGTCCCATCAGAGGAGGAAGTAAAGGCAAGGGATGCACAGAGAGTGGTCCTTAAGCATTCACTCACCTGGTGTCGGTGCTGCCCCTCTGGGCAAGTTTCCACCGGGGTCCGGAGGATCCCTCCAGTTTGGTTGACTGATTCAGGCCTTCCAGTTTGCTAATTCTGGGAGCTGCTGGGCCAAGTTCACCCGAGCATTTGCTGAGTAAATGCTGCTGGATCTGGATCTGACGACCCTTGCCAGCCGTCTGGAGAAATGCAAGCCGCCGATCCCTTGAAGTCACACCTTGTCGGTGTCACAATCTCCCTTCCAAGGGGAGCAACCTGCAGGCCGCCCCTTCTCTTATCTAATCACCAAGGGGCTTCTCTACCAATAGGGAGGTGGGTTTCCAAGAGAAAAAGCGCCCCCCCAGCCCCATTTGCTAAAGAAAGCAAAGCGGCTTGAGGGTGAGGTTATTTATCAAGACAAAGAAACAACAGGAAACTGGATGTCTTTTTTTTCTTTTCTTTTCTTTTCTTTTTTAAACTCACCTCGCAATGGGCGTTTTTTCGGCCAACTCCATCGGTCAAGTCCAAAGTTTTGGCTCCTGCAAAGCACAACGTCAAAAAAAAAAAAAAAAAAAGCTGGAAGGGGTGTGTGCATGTGTCAAACCTCCTTAAATTCCTCTTCCGCAGTAGGCATGGTGGAAGGGACCCATCTTTCCTGTAGTAATAATAATAATAATAATAATAATAATAATAATAATAATAATAATAATAATAATAATATAATAATAATAATCATCATCATCATCATCATCATCATCATCACAATCTTATTATTAGAGACTAGTTACGGTGTGTTGGGGGTCACTGTTAATTCTAACGGTTTGGGGGCTGGTCCAACACCCCCCCCCAAGTTTTGTTTTTCCTGTACAAGGGAAGACTAGTCCAATGCCTTTAACCATTACACCGCGCTGCTCTCCCCTGTTAAGATTGCAGTTGCCATTGATCCGGCCCCCTTTAAGGTGATGGGTGGCGAGGATGGGACTTGTGGTTAGTGGTGATGGGCCTTGCAGTCCGCCCGCTGAGGGTGGCTTTTTGTACACAGCAGGAAAGGAAGTTGAAGGTCAACCCCAAATCTGCCCCCTGCCCTCCATTATCTCAGCCCACCCATATAAGGGGGCAAAATCTGGTGCCTATTTATAAACCCTGGCGGGGGAGATATTTATGGTAAGGAAATATTTTTTTTTTTAGGGTGGGGCAGAAGGAAATATTCTTTGCAATTCTCATTAGGGTTTTTCTTTCCTTCCCGAGTTATGGCAATTGAGCAGGGAAAGGGGGCGGTTTTTTTTAAATTGCACGAGGGTTCTTGATTGATTTGGTTTTAATTTTGATTGTATTAAATTTATACGCCGCCCTTCTCCCTGAGGACTCTCACAACCATAAAAATTAAAAAACGGAAAAGTACACAATTTTAAAAAGAATTAAACAATAGATGCAATAAATACAAGACAGTTTGCAACTTGCCCCTGCAAAGGATAACATGGATTTTATTTTCATTTTCGCTAGTTTAAAAAAAACAAAAAACCAAAACACCCCAAGGCAGCGCTGGAGGGAGGTGCAAACCTTTGCAAGGGACACAAATTGCACGCCTTTGATTCATTCGCATGCAAAACGAGGCAATTCATTGAATTGAAAGGCATTAAATTCCCCAGGAGGCGTGTGTGTGGGGGGGAAATGCGCAGCGAGGGAAGGAGTTTCGGCTTTATTTATTTATTTATTCATTGAAATGCATTATTTTGTGGCCGCTGGGGTAAAAAAAAAAGTTTGGGGACCCTCTTCCCCTCCCCCACTTCAGACCCAGATCCAAAAAAACCCGAAAGTATTGCTTTCTCCTCCCCCATTTCTTAATGGTTTCTTCCACCCTTCCCTTGCCAGTCGCCTTCTACGGAAAGGGGCTCCACTTCGCCTCCCCCCCCCCCACACGGCCCGGACAGATGGAACGCTCCGCGTGCGCGCGCGCCCACTCACCTTCCTCGCGGCGACCCCCTCCCTCCCTCGCTCTCGCGCCGGCGTGGACAACAGAGAGGGGGGAAAAAAAAAGAGAGAGAAAAACGGAGCGCATGCGCGGCAACCTTTCGGCAATTTCCCTCGTGGCCGCCTCTTTTAAATCTCGGCTTCTAAATACAATGGCATAGCCACGCCCCCCTCGGGACTACAGCCACGCCCCTTCTGTATTAATGGCGCGATGCCCGCTTCCACGATGGCAGCGCTGGCGTCATTTTACCCTTTATTTTTAAATACCAGACGTCTTTCATTCGTTATTATTATTATTGGCACGTGGTTGCCTGATTAACCACAAGTCTGTTTTTCCCCCCTCCTTTGCATCATAGCTTAATAAGCAAAGAGCCAAGAATCTAATCCAAATAATTTTATTTCCTTAATCTGCCTTAATTTTGGAGCATGAATTATTATTCTTTGTTCATTTCAGCCACAGCCTGTCTGGGCAGCAGGCAGCAAATTCCTTTTGCAAAGCACCTCCAGTGTTTTTAAATGCCTAGCCTGCATATAAAAGGATTGCGAGAGAGCTAAAAATAAAAGGATTGTGGCAACCTCAGCCCACAAGAACATAATAATAATAATTGTTCTAGTCACTGATTAACCAGATAAGACAGGCTTATCGCTCTTTTAATGTGCCATAAGCCTTCAGTGGTTGCGACATCTGGAGTCTGGCTGGAAGTGGACGCAGGCTCTGTCTGGCTGGAAACCTTTTGCCTATTTTCCATAGCAATCCAGACATGGTGGAAATTTATTTATTTATTTATTCAGTTTATATACCGCCCTATTCCCAAAGGACTCAGGGCGGTTTACAAGGCAAAATTTTAAAACAATCCAATATAAAATTAAAATAAAATTAAATTAAGTCTAGCCGCAAAAATTAAATCACAATTTAAAAACATTAAACCCCTCAGTCCAGACCAGATAGCTCAAAGAGCCAGGTTTTTAGGTCCCGGCGAAATGAACGAAGGTCGGGGGCAGTCCGGAGTTCCATTGGCAGTTGATTCCATAGGGCAGGCGCACCCACAGAGAACGCCCTCCCCCTGTGGATCGCCCGGCGGCAATCCTTGACCGGCGGTACCCTGAGGAGGCCCTCCCTGTGGGAGCGCACAGGACGATGGGAAATTGACGCTGGCAGCAGGTGTTCCCTTAGATAATCCGGGCCCATGCCATTTAGGGCTTTATAGGTCATCACCAGCACCTTGAGGGCAACCGGAAACCAATGCAGCTCGCGGAGTAGAGGTGTTACATGGGAGTATCGGGAGACTCCCATCACAACTCGCGGGGCTGCATTCTGCACCAGCTGAAGCCTCCGAGTGGTCCTCAGGGGCAGCCCCATGTAGAGAGCATTGCAGTAGTCTAGCCGGGAGGTCACGAGCGCATGGGTGACTGTGCGTAGGGCATCTTGGTCCAGATAGGGCCGTAACTGGCGCACCAGGCGAAGCTGGGCAAAAGCCACCCTGGCCACGGCTCCTATATGATCTTCCAAACTGAGCCGTGAATCCAGGAGGACACCCAAGTTGCGGGCCCTATCAACGGGGGGTAACACCTCACCCCCCATAGTTAACGATGGAAAAGATTGGTTAGTCTGAAATGAATATGTCTGAATGGGGAAAGGCTTAAAAAAGTCACAGAAGAGACAGCTTTTCCTGCTTTAAGGGAAGGCACTGAAAGCGAATTAAAGTGTTGTTGTTTTATTTTATTTGTATTTATTGTGACATAGTACCATAGAATTTAGGTGGTTTCTACGGAAAACATATATTGCTGAAACTCCTCCTTCTCATTCCTTCGTTAGTGCTTATAGCGTGACGGTTTAATTTGCCACAAAGGCCGCCATCAGAGCATCTCTTTCATTTCCTTAGGGTTTTTTAAACTTCATTTTTTTTTATTTTATTCAGAAGATTAAAATACAAAACACACAAAAGAAAATCAGCCCCGACCAAACTGGACAAGAACAAAACAAAGGTGAATTAAAAAGGACAAAAAAACCCCAAGCAAAATCTATTGTAATTATTATTTGTCAAATTGTCAACTGGGGGGAGGGATGCCTTTTGGCTTTTTGTCCATTGCTTTTTAAGTTTTGTTTTGTTGTTTTTTTTACATTGGATGCATCTTGTAAATCGCTCTGAATTTTCTCACGGGAAAAGCAATATTGCTTTGGGATAATATAAACCCAAGCTCAGTTCTTTGAGAAAATAAAAATAAAAAATAGCAATATGGACATACTGCTGTTACTATTATTATTTATTGAAATGTATTGGGTCTCCCGACTCCTGTGGACTCTATAAGAAAAGCCACTACTAATAATAGATATTTTTTTTTTAAAAAAAGATCTTTATGGTCATTCTTGAATCTTGAGGAAGGCTCCTAGTACACAAAAGTATCCATCTCTTCACTTTTTTTCTCTCTCTCTCCGCTTCCTGTTTCCCGGCCCACTTTCAAGATGGCAGAACAAGCACCTTCCGCCCGGAAGCCGCCGTTTCCAATGAGCGGAAGGCTTTATTCAAGGAACGCCCCCTCCTTTTCCGCTTTGCTGCGCCGGCTCGGGGAGGGGGGGGCGGGCCTTTCTGCGAGGCGCATGCGCGAAGGCAGGCTGCTTTTTGGAGGGGGGGGCACCAGAGCGGGTTCTTTGAGGGGCGACGATGGCGGCGGGGTGCCGGGGGGGCTGTTGCAGGTGCTGTTGCTGCTGCTGTGCGGAAAGAGAGAGCCGCACTCCGGAAGAGCTGGTGAGGGGTAGCCTGGGAAGGGCTTTCCTTGTTGGAACCCCCCCCCCCCCCATTTTCAGAAGATTGACGGGGGGGGCGCATTATATTTGTATATGCAAATTAGGCTGGGTGTGGTGACATTTTTTTTGCTATTATCCTATGGCAGGGGTAGGCAAGCTTGGCTCTTTTATGACTGGTGGACTTCAACTCCCAGAATTCCTCAGCCAGCATGGGGAACTATGGCTCTTTCATGACTTGCGGACTTCAACTCCCAGAATTCCTGAGCCAGCATGGGGAATTATGGCTCTTTCATGACTTGTGGACTTCAACTCCCAGAATTCCTCAGCCAGCATGGGGAACTATGGCCCTTTCATGACTTGCAGACTTCAACTCCCAGAATTCCTCAGCCAGCATGGGGAATTATGGCCCTTTCATGACTTGCAGGCTTCAACTCCCAGAATTCCTCAGCCAGCATGGGGAATTATGGCCCCTTCATGACTTGCGGACTTCAACTCCCAGAATTCCTCAGCCAGCATGAGGAACTATGGCCCCTTCATGACTTGCGGACTTCACTCCCAGAATTCCTCAGCCAGCATGGGGAACTATGGCCCTTTCATGACTTGTGGACTTCAACTCCCAGAATTCCTGAGCCAGCATGGGGAACTATGGCCCTTTCATGACTTGCAGACTTCAACTCCCAGAATTCCTCAGCCAGCATGGGGAATTATGGCCCCTTCATGACTTGTGGACTTCAACTCCCAGAATTCCTCAGCCAGCATGGGGAAACTATGGCTCCCTTTGTGACTCGTAGACTTCAACTCCCAGAATTCCTGAGCCAGCATGGGGGAACTATGGCCCCCCTCATGGCTTGTGGACTTCAATTCCCAGATTTCCTGAGCCAGCATGGGGAATTATGGCTCTTTCATGACTTGTGGACTTCAACTCCCAGAATTGCTGAGCCAGCATGCCTGGCTGAAGAATTCTGGGAGTTGAAGTCCACGAGCCATAAAAGAGCCAAGCTTGCCTACCCCTGCCCTCTGGCAAAGCGAAGAGGGTGTCTCTGAGCACGTACAGAGTTCCTTCTAGAATCCAGAGGTGAAAATTGGAAGGGGAGGAGAATTTTTTTTAAAAAAATGAAAGAAATAAATCGTTATTACTGTACAACAGAGCATGGCACAACAGAAATGAAAGCTTGAAATTAAAAGAAGTTCTTGTACGGTGGCATTTACAAAGCGATGACTTCGGCATGGCCTGGATTTGCAAAATGCATTTTAATGCAAAATCTTGCTTTTTAGGGGTTCCCCCCCCCCCTGGATATTGGTCCGTTGTGAATATAGCTGGTTTGCCTTTGTTGATCATTTATTTATTTATTTATTTATTTTGCAGACCATCCTTGGAGAGACCGAGGAAGAAGACGATGAAATTCTGCCACGTAAAGACTACGAGGTGAAATGCCTCAAAAATGAGCTTGATTTGTTTAGGAAGAACACGAAGCATGCCAGAAAAGAGGAGAGAGATACATTGCTGGGAGCTGCTGCTTCCCCCTTAAAAGCCTAAAAATAAAGTTAGAGTAGTTGCCCAAAGCCGTATTATTATTCCCGAGGATGTCTCCTCCATGAGTGGTTTTGCCAAACTCTGTGATTTTAATTCATGTTAGGAAACTAAGCAAAGCCAGAGTATCCTTGGAATGGAGACCACAAAGAAATCTTGGGATCGTAGGCAGGACGGGTGGGGGTGGGGGGTGGGATCAAAACAACAGCCTGAAACAATGGCAAATTTCTTTTACACTGTTGGAAAGAAAATGGCTTGAACAAGTAGGTTTAAATCGCCATAAAGTGATTTTTTTTAAGGTGGCATTTTCAGTTACTCCAGAGCGGGTGGCTTTATTTACTTTTATCGCACATTAAATGGCTTTTGCTTAAAAGTTGCTTGTCTCTTCAGGCTGGACAGCCTTTCTGAAAATATTTGCTTTTTGTTTCTCCTCTCCAGAGTTTGGATTATGATCGTTGCCTCAATGAACCGTACCTGGAAGTCCTAGAAGGTTTTGATAAGAAGGTAACAGATCACGAGAGTCTTGACTGCAAGTGGATTATGAGTTTAATAAATCAAATGGCGAAAGGCCACTTGCATTCCGGGGAATGCAGGAATTTTTGAATTTTCTTCCAAAGCGTATTAACCGGTGAGAGGTACAGTACATTTCAAATACGTGCATCCCTCCGCGTTCTCAATCCGGGTAAAGAGGAACAGTAAACACAGGTAGTCCTTGAATTATGGCCACAATCGAGCCCACTGCTGCTCAGTGAGACATTTGTAAAGTTCATTTTATTTATTTATTTATTTATTTATTTATTTATTTATTTATTTATTTATTTATTTATTTATTTATTTATTTTATTAATATTTCTATACCGCCCTTCTCCCGAAGGACTCAGGGCGGTGAACAGGGCAAGAATAAAATGCGAAATTACAAATATTAAAAGAAGATTAAATAGTTGCCCATTAAAAAACAATTAATACAATACATTTATAAAAACCCCAAAAGTATTTTGCCCCGTTTTACGACGCTTCTTGCCACAGTTGTTAAGGGAATCACTGCAGTTGTTAGTAACACGTTTTGTTAAGTGAATCTTTGCTTGTCTGAAAGTTGCAAAAGGGGATCACGTGATCGCGGGACACTGCGACCGTCGTAAGTATGAGTCTCTTGCCAAGTGTCCGAAAGTTGATCGCGTGACCATGGAGATGTTGCAATGGACATAAGAGCGAAAGACGATCGTTTTAGCGCTTTTGTAACTTTGGCCGCTAAATGAACTGTTGTTAAGTCAAGGACCACTTATGCAGAATAAAGTCTGTGTGGTTTTTTTTTTTTTAAATAAATAGCTAATGTTTACGGATCTGGGAGTATAAAAGCTTTTAACATTGGTTGCTACTGATAGTTTTCCCTTTTATAAACTAATCTAATCTTTGCTGCTGAGGCTGAGCTGGTCGCAAGCACTTCCAAAGTTGAACTGTGTGTTGTGGCGTGGATTTGACCGACGTGTAGCTTTTATCATCCGTGCCCCAGGTGCCCCATCAGACCTTTGCCCGGGAAAAGACGATGCAGGAATCAGATCATCATTTGGCACAATCTGCTTATTATCACAGTGCCTTGAGCGTGATTTGGAAGTGAAACACAGTTCTGGTTTTAAATAATAATAATAATAATAATTAATAATAATAATAATAATAATAATAATAATAATAATAATAATAATAATAATAATAATAAAGTTGGAAGGGACCTTGGAGGTCATCTAGTCCAACCCCCTGCTCAGGCAGGAAACCCTATACCATTTCAGGCAAATGGCTGTCCAGTCTCTTCTTAAAAACCTCCAGTGTTGGAGCATTCACCGCTTCTGGAGGCAGGTTGTTCCACTGGTTAATTGTTCTAACTGTCAGGAAGTTTCTCCTTAGTTCTAGGTTGCTTTTTTCCTTGACTAGTTTCCATCCGTTGCTTCTTGTCCTGCCTTCAGGTGCTTTGGAGAATAGCTTGACTCCCTCTTCTTTGGAGCAGCCCCTGAGATATTGCAACACTGCTATCATGTCACCCCTCACCCATCTCTTCATTAAACTACACATACCCAATTCCAGCAACCGTTCCCTATATGTTTTAGCCTCCAGCCCCCTAATCATCTTTGTTGCTCTTCTCTGTACTCTTTCTAGAGTCTCGACATCTTTTTTACATCGTGGTGACCAAAACTGGATGCAGTATTCCAGGTGTGGCCTTACCAAAGCATTGTAAAGTGGTATTAGTACTTCACGTGATCTTGATTCTATCCCTCTGTTAATGCAGCCTAGCACTGTGTTGGCTTTTTTGGCAGCTGCAGCACACTGCTGGCTCATATTGAAGTGATTGTCCACTAGGACTCCGAGATCCCTCTCACAGTTACTACTATCGAGCAAGGTACCACCTATACTATACCTGTGCATTTGATTTTTCTTGCCTAAATGCAGAACCTTACTTTTTTCACCATTGAATTTCATTTTGTTAGATAGCGCCCAGTGTTCGAGTCTGTCCAGATCCTTCTGTATCTTAAGCCTATCTTCTGGAGTATTGGCTATTCCTGCCAGCTTGGTGTCTTTTTTTCTTTCTTTTTTTTAAAAAACGAAGCATTTAACCATTGGTTTAAGCAAGTTATGTAAGGTATCACGTCTTCCCAGAGCAGCCATGAGGTCTAGAAAACTCATATTTGTAAGGGGTGCAGACAGAGGGAATGACCCCGTGCAAAAGGTGCTTGGCTTTGAACTACCACGCCCTCAATGGACGCCATCCTGCAAAGGGAGTTGGACCTCGCACAGTGTCTGCTGGGACTCGCTGTATAAATGGGGCATTGGATCCTCCCCTCGGTGTGACTGCGGGGGTCCCACGTCAAACTGTAGATCACACCATGGCCAGCTTTAAGCTGGAGCTATATTTGTTGTTGTTGTTGTTAGCTGCGAAGTCGTGTCCGACCCATCGCGACCCTACGGACAACGTTCCTCCAGGCCTTCCTGTCCTCTGCCATCCTCTGGAGTCCATTTAAGCTCACACCTACTGCTTCAGTGACTCCAGCTTTATACCAGTCCAGTATCTGACATTTTTCAATAATAATAAAGTTGGAAGGGATCTTGGAGGTCATCTAGTCCAACCCCCTGCTCAGGCAGGAAACCGTACACCATTTCAGACAAATGGCTGTCCAATCTCTTCTTAAAAACCTCCAGTGTTGGAGCATTCACCACTTCTGGAGGCAGGTTGTTCCACTGGCTAATTGTTCTAACTGTCAGGAAAATTTCTCCTTAGTTCCAGGTTGCTTCTCTCCTTGGTTAGTTTCCATCCGTTGCTTCTTGTCCTGCCTTTAGGTGCTTTGGAGAATAGCTTGGCTCCCTCTTCTTTGGGGCAGCCCCTGAGATACTGGAAGACTGCTACCATGTCGCACCTCGTCCTTCTCTTCATTAAAACAATAAAACAATGCTGCAGCTGAATGGTTAGATGGCCTAGAAACGTCGGTATCTGAATATAGATCTTTTTATTACACCTGTGGAAATTTTCAGTCATGGAGCCTTGGTGGAGCAGTGGGCTAATGCCTCCTTAAGTAACACCAGCTGCCTGCAATTAGTGCAGGTTCGAGTCCCACCAGGCTCAAGGTTGACTCAGCCTTCCATCCTTCCGAGGTAGGTAAAATGAGGACCCAGATTGTTGGGGGCAATTAAGCTGACTTTGTAATAATGCCGCTTGGGGTTTGTGTGAAAGCCCTAATAAGCAGACATATACATAGAATGAAGGCTACTGCTAAGCTTGTAAGCCGCCCTGAGTCTTCGGAGAAGGGCGGGATATAAATGGAATAAAAATAAAAATAAAATAAATAAAAATCGAGGTCACAGTTGTCCCAAGGGTGCTTATTCACGAGGCAACTGCGCCTTCGTGAAAAGTCCATTTGCCTTGTGAAAAAGTACCTTTAGCATCTTTTTATTATGTTTGTTTTTTGTTTTTTTTTAAATCTAGGCCAGACGTTCCCCCCCTTTTCTATGCCGGGCACCCCTCGAACGCTTCTGATATATTCTCGCGCCCCTTTGCAAAAGTTCGAAATAACAGCAACGAATTATGCACGGACACTTTAATTTTGAAACTTCTAAACCCTGGTTTTCACACCCCTTGGAATATCGTCTCACACTTCCGGGGGGGGGGCCGTGAACACCCCCCTGGTTGGGAACCCCCGGATCTAGGCAAAACGTTAATATAGATTGCAAGTCCGTGTATGATACGCCGTACGCTAAATAAATGTAAGGTGCAGGTGAGAAGTGGGTCTTGCTCTGTATTTTACATCTAGGTGTTTCTGCCGAGGATCTGGTTTGTAAAAGGAAAGGGTGGGGTTCTCTTGTTTTTACACGTCTCCCCTCCTGCCTCCGGACCTTTGTCTTTCTCTCTTTCAGAAAGGCCGGCGCTACGAAGCGGTGAAGTGGATGATGGTTTTTGCCATCGGAGTTTGCACGGGGATGGTAAGTCGCTGGCGGTCTGCTCCCATCTTAACTCTTGCCTTAGCGTGCAGGGTGCAGTCTGCAGTCGATAACAAGTCAGTAAGCAAGACACAGGCAGTCCTCGACGTACGACCGCAGTCCAGCCTGGAAATTACGTTGCTAAGTGAGAGATTTGTTAAAACGGGCTTTGCTCCGTTTTACGGCTCTCCTGGCCACGTTTGTTAAGTGAATTAAGCTGGTAGCCCGGTTGTTAAGTGAATCCTCCGCCTCCCCCATTGACTTTGCTTGTCGGAAGGTCGCAAAAAGGGGGAAATCCCGTGACTCCGGGACGCTGCAACCGTCGCTAAGTGCGAGTCAGCTGTCAAGCGTCCGAATGTAAATCCTGTGACCGTGGGCTGCTGCAACGGTGGTAAGAGTGGAAAACGGTCGCCTTTTTTTTTCCAGTGCCGTTGCGACTTCCAACTGTCACGAAACTGTCACTGTTGTAAGTCGACCACCTATGCTGGTGGGAGTTTCTTTTGTTGTTGTTGTTGTTGTTTAAAAAAACCCCACCTTGTTCCTTCTTTCCCTCTGCAGGTAGGCCTTTTCGTCGACTTCTTTGTCCGCCTTTTCACCAGATTCAAATTCCACGTGGTCCAGAACTGTATCTTTTCTCGTTCGGACGCTGGTCTTGGAAGCTGAAAATGGACGGGGGAAGAGAGTGCCAGTCACCCTGTTGGGGGGGATCCTGCTGGCCTGCGGGGGGGGCAGTTTTGGGGGGGCGAGGCAGTTACCTTCCTCTGGGGCCAGGTACCTTTTCCATGAACTTGGCTCGCTGCTTCTCCTCCCTCTCCTTGACTCCGTCTCTGAAGCCGTGGAGGACTGCAGCGAGAAAGGTTGCTTGGCCGTCTCCTTGCTTGAGCTGCTGGCCTTCAACCTCGCCTTCATCTTTCTGGCCAGCCTCTTCGTCTTAATCCAGGTAAGGTCTGTGGACCTTCTCCCTCATCCAGGCCACGGTTGTCCCAAAGGTGCTTTTTTCCAAGAGGCCACTGGACTTCCTTGGTTTTTTAATAACAATAACAATAACAATAATAATAATAATAAGAAGAAGAAGAAGAAGAAGAAGAAGAAGAAGAAGAAGAAGGAGGAGGAGGAGGAAGGGACCTTGGAGGTCATCTAGTCCAACCCCCTGCTCAGGCAGGAAACCCTATACCATTTCAGGCAAATGGCTGTACAGTCTCTTCTTAAAAACCTCCAGTGTTGGAGCATTCACCACCTCTGGAGGCAGGTTGTTCCACCGGTTAATTGTTCTAACTGTCAGGAAGTTTCTCCTTAGTTCTAGGTTGCTTCTGTCCTTGACTAGTTTCCATCCGTTGCTTCTTGTCCTGCCTTCAGGTGCTTTGGAGAATAGCTTGACTCCCTCTTCTTTGGGGCCGCCCCTAAGATATTGGAACACTGCTATCATGTCACCCCTCACCCTTCACTTCATTAAACTACACATACCCAATTCCAGCAACCGTTCCCTGTATGTTTTAGCCTCCAGTCCCCAATCATCTTTGTTGCTCTTCTCTGTACCCTTTCTAGAGTCTCGACATCTTTTTTACATCGTGGTGACCAAAACTGGATGCAGTATTATTCCAGGTGTGACCTTACCAAGGCATTGTAAAGTGGTATTAGTACTTCACTTGATCTTGATTCTATCCCTCTGTTAATGCAGCCTAGCACTGTGTTGGCTTTTTTGGCAGCTGCAGCACACTGCTAGCTCATATTGAAGTGATTGTCTACTAGGACTCCGAGATTTTCTTTGAAGTCGTTTCGCTTCTCACCCAAGAAGCTTCTTCAGCTCCGACCGGATGGTGGGGAGTGGAAGGATTTATACTCCTTGCAGAGAGCCGGTCATTTGCGTCCTTTTAGATGGTCCTTGAGGCCACCTGAAGGTTTGTCTGCGTCCTCGGGGTCACCCCGAGGGGTGCAAATGGGTGGGGAGCCGCCTTCCTTTCAGCAGTTCCAAGAAAGTTGCTGACCCATCTGTTAAGCGAATCATCGAGTTAGTAACGGGGTCGTTATTTTTATTTTATTTTTTATTTTATTTTAATTCTATTTATTAACAATGGATGGACACTAATCAAGGAGAGAAGCAACCTGGAACTAAGGAGAAACTTGCTAACAGTGAGGACAATTAACCAGTGGAACGACTTGCCACCAGACATTGTGGGGGCTCCGTCACTGGAGGGTTTGAAGAACAAAGACTGGACAGCCACTTGTCTTGCATGGTATAAGATCTGCTTGAGCAAGGGTTAGACTAGAAGGCTTTCAAGGTCCCTTTCAACTCTATTCTGAATTTGTTAAAAAAGAAATATTCGAATCTGGCTTCCCCGTTGACCTTGCTCGTCAGAAGGTTGGAAAAGGTGATCACGTGACACCACACCCCACCCGCCATCCCCATAAATATGAGCCAGTAGCCAAGGGTCTGAATTTTGATCAGTTGATTATTTGAGCATGGGGGTGCTGTTGTGAAAAATTGTGAAAAAACAGTCATAAGACAAGGGCTACCTGTACTGAGGAACTAGGCCGGGGTAGGCAACCTTGGCTCTTTTATGACTCGTGGACTTCAGCTCCCAGAATTCCTCAGCCAGCATGGGGGGGACTATGACCCCTTCGTGGCTCGTGGACTTCAACTCCCAGAATTCCTCAGCCAGCATGGGGGAACTATGGCCCCTTCGTGGCTCGTGGACTTCAACTCCCAGAATTCCTCAGCTAGCATGGGGGAACTATGGCCCCTTCATGACTCGTGGACTTCAACTCCCAGAATTCCTCAGCCAGCATGGGGGAACTATGGCCCCTTCGTGGCTCGTGGACTTCAACTCCCAGAATTCCTCAGCCAGCCTGGCTCAGCTTGAAAACCTCTCCCTTTCCCCTCAGCATGGCTGGCTCAGGAATTCTGGGAGTTGAAGTCCACGAGTCATAAAGCGGCCTAGGCCTCGGCCAGGGGTAGGCAACCTTGGCTCCTTCATGACTCGTGGACTTCAACTCCCAGAATTCCTGAGCCCGCCTGGCTCAGCTTGGACACCTCTCCCTTTCCCCTCAGCTTGGCTGGCTCAGGAATTCTGGGAGTTGAAGTCCACCAGTCATAAAAGAGCCAAGGTTGCCTACCCCTGAACTAGGCAGATAAACGGGAGCTGCTGTTTCCTACTGCCATTGTTTCCTAGTTTACTCTCAACCAGAGGTGCAGGTCAACAACCTCCAAAGGGACCGTGGAGGTCTTCTAGTTCAGGGGTCCCCAACCCATCCACCCCAGTCCATGGAATGGTACCAGGCCGCGACATGCCCGCAACCGGGCCGCACAAACAAAGCCCCATCTGCGGGATGCAGGGAGCACAGGAAATCATTCACCCTCCGGTCCGCGGAAAAACCTCTCTCCATGGAACCAGTCCCTAGGCCTCCGTTCTAGTCCAGCACACACCCCCTGTTCAAGCAGGCCTAACCAGCGCTGTGGCCTCTGAGCTGGGCCTAGTTTTCTCCTGGGGGTGGGCCTGGTCTCTCCAGCCCATCGCAGCCTCCTTTTGTGCCTTCCTTTCCAGCCAGTCGCAGCCGGCTCTGGTATCCCAGAGATCAAGTGTTACTTGAACGGAGTCAAGGTCCCTGGGATCGTGCGCCTTCGGACCCTGATCTGCAAAGCCTTGGGGGTCCTTTGCAGTGTGGCTGGAGGTAACTGTCCAAACCGTCCTTCGTTCTCAAGCTTCGTTCTTTCCGTCCCTCCTTTTGTCGTCGGATGGTATCTGATTTCCCTCCCTCCCTTTAACCGGCTGTATCTTTTCTCCCCAGGTCTTTTTGTTGGAAAGGAAGGCCCCATGATCCACAGCGGGGCTGTCGTGGGGGCTGGCCTACCTCAGGTGAGCGCAAGCGTGGGGCGGAAAATGCTTTCTCGGAAAAGCTTCTCCACCTCTGTGCTTGGTATGTTCCAACGCAGGGGAAAAGCCAGGTTGTAGTTTACGCTTTTGGGTGGCTTCGTGTGGAGCAAACATTTCTGCCAGTTCTGTCACCTGCGTATTTCAGAATTTGGCCAAGCTAGAACGGCCCACCGACACCTGCGACCCCGGGGTGCGCTCTGATCTTTGCATCTGCTTTTACAGCTGTGAGGTTAAGAAGAGTGAAAAACGCCTTTTCATTTTTCTCCAAACCTTTCCCCCGCAAAATAGACGCTTTAGATAGAATTACAGGAAGTCCTCAACTTACGACCACAATTGAGCCCAATCTAGCTTCCCTCATTTTCTTGGCTGGTCAGGAGGTCGCAGAAGCGGATCACACGGGACACGGCAACCGTCGTAAATATGAGTCAGATGGCAAGCATCTAAATTTTGATCATGTGACCAAAGGTTTTTCATGCAAGTGTGAAAAACGGTCCTAAGTCCCTTTGTAACTTTGAATGGTCACTGTGAACTGTTGTAAGTCGAGGACTACATGAATAGTATGACTCCCTGTGAATTTTGTCTGCTTTTTTGAATAGAGTAGAGTAGAGTAGAGTAGAGTAGAGTAGAGTAGAGTAGAGTAGAATAGAATAGAATAGAATAGAATAGAATAGAATAGAATAGAATAGAATAGAATAGAATAGAATAGAATAGAATAGGAATAGGAATAGGAATAGGAATAGGAATAGGAATAGGAATAGGAATAGGAATAGGAATAGGAATAGGAATAGGAATAGAATAGAATAATAGGAGGAATGAAAAATAGAATATAGAATTAAAATTAGAATAGAATAGAATAATAGAATAGAATAGAATAAGGAAAGGAATAGAATAGATTGCAGAATAGAATAGAGTAGAGTAGAGTAGAATGCAATACAATAGAATAATAGGAGGAATGAAGAATAGAATACAGTTGAATACAATAGAATAATAGGAATGAAGAATAGAATAGGATAGAATAGAATAGAATAACTTTATTGTCACTTTGAACGGACACTAATCAGCATACATTAAAATGAAATTTCATTGCATACAGCTCTCAAAGGGTCACCACCTCCTCTATACGCTACATAAATATGACAAAAATAAATAAATGCAGAATACTTGGCAAACCAAGGATTATCTCTTCAGCATTTTCACATTTTCCTTCTCTCTCTTGTTCTGCAGTTCCAGAGTATCTCTTTAAGGAAGATCCAGTTTAACTTCCCCTATTTCAGAAGTGACAGGTATGCTGGCTCCTTGATTGGAGAAAACACAGATGTCTGTAGGAGAAGGGTGAATTTGCTGTTTGCCCAGCGGCGAAGATTTAGCTGCTATTTTATTTTTATTTTATTTTATTTTGCTGTGGGATAAGGTTACAATAGGGATGCGGTGGCTCAGTGGGTTAGGACGCTGAGCTTGTCGATCAGAAGGTCGGCAGTTTGGCGGGTCGAATCCCGAGTGCCACGTAACAGTGCCTAGCAGTTCGAAAGCACGTAAAAAATGCAAGTAGAAAAATAGGGACCGCTCCGGTGGGAAGGTAACAGCGTTCCGTGCGCCTTTGGCATCTAGTCATGCCAGCCACATGACCACGGAGACGTCCTCGGACAAGCGCTGGCTCTTCGGCTTTGAAACGGAGATGAGCACCGGCCCCTAGAGTCGGAAACGACTAGCACGCATGTGCGGGAAATCTTTACCTTTACTAAGGTTACAATGCTGGCTCTCTTAGAGAAGCGGTTGAGATCAATGAGTGCCTTCGTTATTGGCTGCCAATCAGCCATCGGGCCACGACTTGACACCGATGAATGGAGAAGTTCTTTATTTTCCTTTTCTTTTTGAAATTTCGAATTGTGCAATCTGCTTGGCTCTTAAAAAGCCTCCAGCTAGTAACCCACCTGGATTTTTTCCCCTCAGGTTTTTCCAAGGCCCTACTACCGTATTTCCCCCAAAATAAGACCCTACTGGAAAATAAACCCTAGCACAGGGGTGTCAAACTCAATTTCATTGAGGGCCGCATCAGCATTGCGGTTGCCCTCAGGGGGCCGGGTGGGTATGGCCTGGGTGGGCGTGGCCTACTGGGTGGGCGTGGCTAGAGTGCGTATGGCCTACTGGGTGGGCGTGGCCAGCTCTACATCGTTCGCATCAAGGGTGCCTATGGGGGCCTGGGCAGGAGTGGGACAGATCTGAGGGTCTCTGGCAGAAGGAGGGTCTCTGGGCCAGGGCCAAGGCAGTGGGGGCCGTTCCCTCACTGTTTCCAGGATGGCTTCGCGGGCCACATGAAACCACTTTGCGGGCCATGTTTGACATGTCTGCCCTACCATGATTTTTTTTCCCAGGGTGCTCATTATATAAGCCCGACCCCCAAAATAAGCCCCAATTACGATCGTCAGCCAGACGGAGGCATTTAGTACCGTAAGGTAAAGTTAAAGGTAAAAGTTCCCCCGCACATGTGTGCTAGTCGTTTCCAACTCTAGGGGCCGGTGCTCATCTCCGTTTCAAAGCGGAAGAGCCAGCGCTTGTCCGAGGACGTCTCCGTGGTCGTGGCCGGCATGACTAGACGCCAAAGGCTCACGGGACGCTGTTCCCTTCCCACCGGAGTGGTCCCTGTTTTTCTACTTGCATTTTTACGTGCTTTCGAACTGCTAGGTTGGCAGAAGCTGGGACGAGTAACAGGCGCTCGCTCTGTTACGCGGCACTCGGGATTCGACCCGCCAAACTGCCGACCTTCTGATCGACAAGCTCAGCGTCCTAACCCATTGAGCCACCGTGTCCCTTTCATAGTACCGTATTTCCCCCCAAATAAAAGCTAGCTTGAAAACAAGCCCTAATGCCTCTTTTGGAGCAAAAATTCATATAAGAGCCGGTTTTATTTTGCGGGGAAAGACGGTAGCAGGTTACGGGTATGAATACTGTGGGTGATCCCCGCCAGCTTTTCCAAAGCACCAGAGGGCAGGACTAGAAGCAAGGGATGGAAACTAACCAAGGAGAGAAGCAACCTGGAACTAAGGAGAAACTTCCTGACAGTTGGATCAATGAACCAGTGGAACAATCTGCCACTAAAAAGTTGTGGGCGCTCCAACACTGGAAGTTTTTAAGAAGAGACTGGACAGCCATTTGTCTGAGCAGGGGTTGGACTAGATGACCTCCAAGGTCCATCATCATCATCATCATCATCATCATCATCATCATCATTATTATTATTATTATTATTATTATTATTATTATTATTATTGATCTTAAAACATGCCTTTTGCCTTTCCCAATGGAAAATGGAAAACACGATGCTGTTCCCGTGTCCGTCCTTTCTGCCTGAGATGCTGCCTGTTTTTTTTTGTTTTGTTTTTTCCCCCCTCCTAGGGACAAAAGAGATTTTGTTTCTGCTGGGGCAGCCGCTGGGGTGGCTGCAGCCTTCGGGGCCCCCATTGGAGGGATGCTGTTCAGCCTGGAAGAGGGGTCGTCCTTTTGGAATCAGGGCCTCACGTGGAAAGTGGTGAGGAGGCCAAATTCTCAGCTCAGCCCGTTTGTGTGTGTGTGTGTGTGTTTGTGTGTGTCTGGCTGGGGCTGCGATGGGAGACTCTGCCCTCCCATTTTCACAGCTTCCTGGCGGAGTCTGAGCGAGCCTTTTCACTCTGAACATCGGCCTGCGTCCACAGTTAAGCCTCCAGATTTTTGTTGCTAAGCGAGACTTTCGTTAAGTGAGTTTTGCCCCCCCCCTTTTACGACTTTGCTTGCCCCAGTCGCTAAGCGAGTCGCCGCAGTGAAGTTATTAACACGATGGTTAAGTGAAAGCTGGCTTCCCCCTTGAGTTTGGTCGCAAAAGGGAAACACATGACACACACACAACACACACACACACACACACACACCCCAGCTCATAAATATGAGCCCATTGCAAAGCATATGGATTTTGGTCAGCAACGGTGATTAAGTGTGAAAAACGCGGATAAGTCGCTTTTTTTCAGCGCGGTGGTAACTTCAGACAGTCACTAAAAAAGCTGTTGTAAGTGGTGGAGGATCTGTAGGCAAGCTTTGGACCTCGAACGTTGCCGCACAGATCCTGGGAATGACCTGGGTTGTGTGTGTTGCGTCTTTCCCTTCCAGCTCTTCTGCTCCATGTCCGCCACCTTCACCCTCAACTTTTTCCGTTCCGGCATTCAGTTTGGAAGCTGGGGGTCTTTCCATTTGCCGGGGTTGCTGAGTTTTGGAGAATTCAAGGTAGGCCTTACTTGGCTTTGAGTCTCTTTCCCTTGATTGGGAAAAGAATTCGTTTTTCTAAAACAGATTTCGAAAAACGTCCTCGGCTAACAGTCATTCCTTCCCCTGGGGTTTCCAGATCGGGGGGGGGGGCGCGTCTAGCTCGAACCTCGCTTTGCTGGTGCAACATTTATTGCTTCTTAGCTTGCCAATGAACTGGCGGAGGGGCGGGGGGGGTGGGCGGGAAGAAATGGGGAAATATAACGCAGGCTGCAAAGATAAGGCAGACCGTGAGAATCAAGGACGATTCGCCAGATGTCTGACTCGAGTCGGAGACATTTTCTCATAACAATCTAAGGGCTCCAAATTGGGGCCCTGTGACCTCTGCAGGGATGGGAGGGGGGGATTCTATACGTTTACTACGGGGTTTTGGCTTGGGGGTTTCCAGAGCTGGTTTCGCTTTTCATACGTGCCGAGTTGATGCATTCGTTTTTTCGATAAAGAGATTGGAACGCCTCAGCTCGTCAGTCGAAACCATGACAGGGCCTTCCAAGACAAGCAACGGTGGCTCCTCGGAGCCTCGATGGGGGTCTCCAGGACCAAGCTGGATTGTGACCCTAAAACATGCAAGGAATTTGCACCCACCCTCCTTTGTCTTCCCCATGTTCTACCCCCCCCCCCATCTCCAGTGTCCAGAGTCTAACAAAAAGTGCCACCTGTGGACCATCGTGGACCTGGCCTTCTTCATCCTGATGGGGGTTGGCGGGGGCCTTTTGGGGGCCACCTTCAACTGCATCAACAAGAGGCTGGCAAAATACCGCATGAGGAACATCCACCCCAAGCCCAAGGTGGTCAGGTACCGGGGCCTTGGCTGTGCGTGATGGGCATCGGCATTACTCTCTGTAAACCAGAAGATGGGACGCATCTTTGTGACAGTAGCCGGTGTTGGGGTGCCAGGCTGTGTTGGGGTGACATCGGCTGTGGGTGAAGGGGACTAGCTGCAGCTAGCTACAGCTTACAACCACAACTGAGCCCCAAATTTATTTATTTATTTTATTTATTTTAATTCCATTTATATCCCGCCCTTCTCCGAAGACTCAGGGCGGCTTACAAGCTTAGCAGTAGTCTTCATTCTATGTATATGCCTGCTTATTAGGGCTTTCACACACACACCCCAAGCGGCATTATTACAAAGTCAGCTTTGTAATAATTACAAATTTACAAATATTACAAATGTATTACAAATCTCTGTCGCTAAGCAGGATGTTACGTGACTTTTGGCCCCGTTCTGTGACCTTCCTTGCCGTGCTTGCTAAGTGAATCGCCACCGTTGTTAAGTGAGCAGCGCCGTTCTAAAGTGAACCCGGCTTCGCCACGGACTTCGCTTGTCGGACGGTCACAAAAGGGAATGGCCGGGGGGGGGGGGGAAACCCGGGACACTGCGACCGTCGCAAATGTGAATCGGTTGCCAAGCATTCTGAATTTTGATCACCGGACCGTGGGTCGTAAGCGTGAAAAATGGTCATAAGTCGTTGTAGCTGTGAATGGCCACTAAACAAGTGGCTGTAAGTCGAGGACTGCCTTGTACTTGGTTTTCTGCGTACAGGTGGGCCTGTGGGTCAATGTGAGGGACACCATTCCCATGTTGCCCTGGGCGCCATGAGGAGAAAAACCATCAGGCCATCTTCACCTTCAGCACAGCAAATCCTTGGCTTAACCACGATTCGTTTAGTGACCGTTCAAAGTTACAACAGCATTGGAAAAAAAAGTTATGATCATTTTTTCACACCTACAATCTTTGTAGCACACACACACACACACACACCACAGTCGTGATCAAAATTCAGCCGCTTGGCAACTGACTCACACTTACGACCATCGTGGCGTCCCGGGGGTCAGGTGACCCCCACCCCCCCACCCCCTTTTGCGACCTTCCGACAAGCAAAGTTCACAAGCGGGTTACTAACCTACCAACTGCAAGGAGTCACTTAAGAACTGTGGCAAGCAAGGTCGCAAAACCGGGCCCCTTGACAAATGTCTCACTTAACGACAGAAATGTAGGCCTCACTTGTGTTCGTACGTCGAGGGCTACCCGTGCCTCAAATTGAGGCTTTTTTTGGGGGGGATCCCCCAGCTCAGCGAGAAAACAGCCTTGGTGGAGCAGTGGGCTAATGCCTCCTTAAGTAACACCAGCTGCCTGCAATTAGTGCAGGTTCGAGTCCCACCAGGCTCAAGGTTGACTCAGCCTTCCATCCTCCCGAGGTAGGTAAAATGAGGACCCAGATTGTTGGGGGCAATTAAGCTGACTTTGTAATAATGCCGCTTGGGGTGTGTGTGTGAAAGCCCTAATAAGCAGACATATACATAGAATGAAGGCTACTGCTAAGCTTGTAAGCCGCCCTGAGTCTTCGGAGAAGGGCGGGATATAAATGGAATTAAAATAAAAAAAATAAAAATAAAAATGTGGGATATGGCGGGCGTCTCGGCCGTCGTGACTCGAAGGACGTCCGTGCGGAGTTCCCAACCTTGAACGTTTCTCGTGCGCTTTGCGCTGCTTGCAGAGTCCTGGAGAGCCTGTTGGTGTGCCTCACAACCACCGTTGTGATCTTTGTCGCGTCAATGCTGCTCGGGGAATGCCAGCCGCTCTCTTCCGCGGAGCCCGGGGACAACAGCTCCTCCTTCAGCCTGCAGGTGAGCGGAGAAGGCGTCAGGCCGACGCCGAGAGGAAGGCCCTCGAAAGAAGGGACGGGCATCGCCATGTCCCCGCTGGGTTTTGTTTTTTTTTGAAGTAACAAGGGACCTTGTAGGTTATCTAGTCCAACCCCCCCACCCAAGCAGGAGATCCTACCCCAGGCGTCTTCAAACCTGGCCCTTGTGGACTAGCCTGGCTGAGCTGAGGAATTCTGGGAGTTGAGGGCCAAGTTTGAAGACCCCCTGCCCTGCCCCATCTCTTCTTGGAAGCCTCCGGTGATGAAGCCCCCCCACAACGTCTGAAGGCAACTTCTGTCCCATCGGTGGATTGTTCCCACAGTGAGGAAATTCCTCCTCCTTTCTAGGCTGAATCTCTCCCCGATCCGTTTCCATCCGTTCTTCCTTGTCTGGCCTTCGGGGGCTTTGGAGAACAGGTGGACCCCCTCCCCTCCTCCTCTCTGCGGCAGCCCCTCAAATATTGGAAGGCCGCTTTCATGCCTGCCCTGGTCCCTTCTCCCCCCAAGGCCCGCCACGTCCTTTTGAAACCCACCCTTCCGTTTTGGAAAGTCACATTAGAGAAATGTTTGTAGAGCCCCATCACAACCACAATCTCCCTCAGAGTTGGGGAGGGGACTCCATTTTAGAGCATAGATACAGGTAGTCCTTGACTTAACGACCACAGAGGACCCCCCCAAATTTCTCTGGCTAAGTGAGACAATTGTTAAACGAGTTTTGCCCCATTCCACACACTTCCTTGCTTCAGCTCTTAAGTGATTCCCGGCAGCGGTTTGTGGTTGTTAGCTGCGAAGTCGTGTCCGATCCATCGCGACCCCATGGACCACGTTCCTCCAGGCCTTCCTGTCCTCTGCCATCTTCTGGAGTCCATTTAAGCTCACGCCTACTGCTTCAGTGACTCCATCCAGCCACCTCATTCTCCGTCGTCCCCTTCTTCTCTTGCCCTCAATCTTTCCCAGCGTTAGGCTCTTCTCCAGTGAGTCCTTCCTTCTCATTAGGTGGCCAAAGTATTTGAGTTTTAGCTTCAGGATCTGGCCTTCTAAAGAGCAGTCAGGGTTGATCTCCTTCTAGGACTGACCAGTTTGATCGCCTTGCAGTCCAAGGGACTCGCAGGAGTCTTCTCCAGCACCAGAGTTCAAAGGCCTCAATTCTTTGGCGCTCAGCCTTTCTTATGGTCCAACTTTCACTGCCGTACATCGCAACTGGGAAGACCATAGCCTTGACTATACGCACTTTTGTTGGCAGGGTGGCATCTCTGCTTTTTAGTGTGCTGTCTGGATTTGCCATGGCTTTCCTCCCCAGGAGCAAGCGTCTTAATTCCACAAACTTGCTTGCTTCAGCTCTTAAGTGATTCCCGGCAGCGGTTAAGTTAGGGAAACGGCCGTTAAGCGAATCTGGCTTCCCCATTGACTTTGCTGGTCAGAGGGTCACCAAAAGGCAGTCCCATGACCCCAGGACAATGCCACCGTCACAAGCGCGAGTCAGTGGCCAAGCATCCGAATTTTGTCCACCTGAGCACGGGGATGCTGTAACGGTCATAGGTGTGAAAAATGGTCATAAATCGCTTTTTTTTCCACTGCCGTTGTAACTTTGAACAGTCCCTAGACGAACTGTCGTAAGTCAAGGACTACCTGGGCTTCCACTTAGTGGGGAAATATTGAAACTGAAGCCCAAGAGGTGGAAACCTCGGGACGGTCCCGAGCGAAGGTGCCAGCTCGAAGAGTCAACAGCCTGGGATTTGGTAAATTTTGGGGACACTTGACACAATTTTGGAACCGGAGTCAAAAGTGGCGCTTGTTTTTTTTTTTTTTTGTCAAGGATTCTTCATCGGAGGAGGTTAATTCAAGCATCAAGACCTTTTTCTGTCACAATAAGACTTACAACGACATGGCAACCTTGTTCTTCAACCCGCAGGAGTCGGCCATCTTGCAGCTCTTTCACCAGGAGGGTGAGTGGCTTGCGAGGCAGAGAACGGATTTAACTTCTCCGCTTTTCTCCTCGCCTTCCTTGCTGGGTCGGGCAGGGGCTTCCCAAGGTGTGGGTTAGAAATTAAAAGGTAAAGGTTCCCCTGCACACGCTGTTCTGTACCAGCCTGCTACCGGCCTTGCAGAAAGGCAACCCCTGTACAAACGGCAGAGGCTGGAGAGCGTCTGAGGCAGGAAAACGTCTGCCAAGTTTAATTCACAAACAAACAACAGAACAAGAAACAAGATACCGGAACTTTGATCCTCAAACGGAGCGGTTGCTTTCAGCAACCAGCCCTTCCCCAAACACTCCCTTTATTAGAATTCAGGGCGTGGCCTCCCTGTGCCTCCTTCCGAGGAGTCCCACAGCCTTTCTCTGCTTGCTCCTGCTTGACTGCCTCCTGCGTCGGGCGTCCTTGAACAGGGCCAGCTGTGGGTCATCATCATCCGCGCTGTCGGGCTCGCGCAGCTGAGAAGAGGGGCCTGGCTGGGGGCTCTGCGAAGCCTCCAAGCCATCATCAGCAAGTTCGTCTTCAACACCCTCCTCCTCCCCCTCGTCTGAGTCATCCGAGTCATCCGACCCGGCTGCCGAACCCACAGGCTGACCCTGAATCACAACACACGCGTGCTAGTCGTTTCCGACTCTAGGGGCCGGTGCTCATCTCCGTTTCAAAGCCAAAGAGGCAGAGTTTGTCCGAGGACGTCTCTGTGGTCATGTGGCCAGCATGACTAGACGCCAAAGGCGCACGGAACGCTGTTCCCTTCCCACCGGAGTGGTCCTTATTTTTCTACTTGCATTTTTACCTGCTTTCGAACTGCTAGGTTGGCAGAAGCTGGGACGAGTAACAGGCGCTCACTGCTACGCGGCACTCGGGATTCGACCCGCCAAACTGCCGACCATCTGATCGACAAGCTCAGCGTCCTAACCCACTGAGCCACACCGCGTCCCTTAGGGTTGGAAATTGGGAGAAGTCTAATCTGAGATGAAATTCAGGCAGCTGGTCTTGGAATTCGTGCTTGGGGGACGTGCATGCTTAACAAACTTTTTCTGGGGGGTAAATAAATTTCTCCAAGGCGGCCAACGGCTTCCAGGCAGTTCACACGCACGCCGAGGGCATCTCAAATTCTCATGTTTGGTCGGAAACGGAATGAATGAGGTTGTTAAGTCGTCCTCTCCTGCCTCTGGGGGACTTGGCTAGAAATTAAATTTACCCTGTCTCAGTTTCTCTTGCACGAGAACTGGCCTTTTCTGTAGAGACGGCCACGTTGTCCACCTCCTTGTTGAGATCCATTCGGATCGCCCTCTTGGCTGGGAGATGAGGGTGGAAAGAGAAACTGTTGATGGAATTTATCTTAGATTTAATCAACTTCCACCCATACCTGTGTTCGTACTTTGAATCAGTGCCACTTTAAGTCTAATTTTGCTGGCCTCAGCCGCCAGCAAACTGATCAATCCATCAATCAGTCTGTCTTTCTCACACACATCTAATTGCCTCTCTCTGTCATCTATCTATCTATCATCTCTCAAATATATCTAATTCTATATCTATCTATCTATCTATCTATCTATCTATCTATCTATCTATCTATCTATCTATCTATCTAATCTCAAACACATCTAATTATCTCTGTCGTGTATCTGTATCTTATCTATCATCTCAAATCTGTCTATCTAATCTCATATACATCTAATTATTTCTGTCATGTATCTGTATCCATCACCTATCATCTCTCAGATCTGTCTGTCATCTATCTATCACACATCTAATTATCTCTATCTGTCGTGTATCTGTATCCATCATCTATCATCTCTCAAATTTATCCGTCTGTTTTATCCATCCGTCCGTTGATCTCATACACATCTAACTCTCTCTTTGTGTCATGTATCCATCATCTCTCAAATCTGTTTGTCTGTCTGTCTGTCTGTCTGTCTGTCTATCCATCCATCCATCCATCCATCCATCCATCCATCCATCCATCCATCTAATCTCATACACATCTAATTATTTCTGTCATGTATCTGTGTCCATCATCTATCATCTCTCAAATCTGTCATCTATCTATCTATCTTATCTATCTATCTATCTATCTATCTATCTAATCTCAAACACATCTAATTATCTCTGTCGTGTATCTGTATCTTATCTATCATCTCAAATCTGTCTATCTAATCTCATATACATCTAATTATTTCTGTCATGTATGTGTATCCATCACCTATCATCTCTCAGATCTGTCTGTCATCTATCTATCTATCACACATCTAATTATCTCTATCTGTCGTGTATCTGTATCCATCATCTATCATCTCTCAAATTTATCCGTCTGTTTTATCCATCCGTCCGTTGATCTCATACACATCTAACTCTCTCTTTGTGTCATGTATCCATCATCTCTCAAATCTGTTTGTCTGTCTGTCTGTCTGTCTGTCTGTCTATCCATCCATCCATCCATCCATCCATCCATCCATCCATCCATCTAATCTCATACACATCTAATTATTTCTGTCATGTATCTGTGTCCATCATCTATCATCTCTCAAATCTGTCATCTATCTATCTATCTTATCTATCTATCTATCTATCTATCTATCTATCTATCTATCTAATCTCAAACACATCTAATTATCTCTGTCGTGTATCTGTATCTTATCTATCATCTCAAATCTGTCTATCTAATCTCATATACATCTAATTATTTCTGTCATGTATGTGTATCCATCACCTATCATCTCTCAGATCTGTCTGTCATCTATCTATCTATCACACATCTAATTATCTCTATCTGTCGTGTATCTGTATCCATCATCTATCATCTCTCAAATTTATCCGTCTGTTTTATCCATCCGTCCGTTGATCTCATACACATCTAATTCTCTCTTTGTGTCATGTATCCATCATCTCTCAAATCTGTTTGTCTGTCTGTCTGTCTGTCTATCCATCCATCCATCCATCCATCCATCCATCCATCCATCTAATCTCATACACATCTAATTATTTCTGTCATGTATCTGTGTCCATCATCTATCATCTCTCAAATCTGTCATCTATCTATCTATCTTATCTATCTATCTATCTATCTATCTATCTATCTATCTATCTATCTATCTATCTAATCTCAAACACATCTAATTATCTCTGTCGTGTATCTGTATCTTATCTATCATCTCAAATCTGTCTATCTAATCTCATATACATCTAATTATTTCTGTCATGTATGTGTATCCATCACCTATCATCTCTCAGATCTGTCTGTCATCTATCTATCTATCACACATCTAATTATCTCTATCTGTCGTGTATCTGTATCCATCATCTATCATCTCTCAAATTTATCCGTCTGTTTTATCCATCCGTCCGTTGATCTCATACACATCTAATTCTCTCTTTGTGTCATGTATCCATCATCTCTCAAATCTGTTTGTCTGTCTGTCTGTCTGTCTGTCTATCCATCCATCCATCCATCCATCCATCCATCCATCCATCCATCCATCTAATCTCATACACATCTAATTATTTCTGTCATGTATCTGTGTCCATCATCTATCATCTCTCAAATCTGTCATCTATCTATCTATCTTATCTATCTATCTATCTATCTATCTATCTATCTAATCTCAAACACATCTAATTATCTCTGTTGTGTATCTGTATCTTATCTATCATCTCAAATCTGTCTATCTAATCTCATATACATCTAATTATTTCTGTCATGTATGTGTATCCATCACCTATCATCTCTCAGATCTGTCTGTCATCTATCTATCTATCACACATCTAATTATCTCTATCTGTCGTGTATCTGTATCCATCATCTATCATTTCTCAAATTTATCCGTCTGTTTTATCCATCCGTCCGTTGATCTCATACACATCTAATTCTCTCTTTGTGTCATGTATCCATCATCTCTCAAATCTGTTTGTCTGTCTGTCTGTCTATCCATCCATCCATCCATCCATCCATCCATCCATCCATCTAATCTCATACACATCTAATTATTTCTGTCATGTATCTGTGTCCATCATCTATCATCTCTCAAATCTGTCATCTATCTATCTTATCTATCTATCTATCTATCTATCTATCTATCTATCTATCTATCTATCTAATCTCAAACACATCTAATTATCTCTGTCGTGTATCTGTATCTTATCTATCATCTCAAATCTGTCTATCTAATCTCATATACATCTAATTATTTCTGTCATGTATGTGTATCCATCACCTATCATCTCTCAGATCTGTCTGTCATCTATCTATCTATCACACATCTAATTATCTCTATCTGTCGTGTATCTGTATCCATCATCTATCATCTCTCAAATTTATCCGTCTGTTTTATCCATCCGTCCGTTGATCTCATACACATCTAATTCTCTCTTTGTGTCATGTATCCATCATCTCTCAAATCTGTTTGTCTGTCTGTCTGTCTGTCTGTCTATCCATCCATCCATCCATCCATCCATCCATCCATCCATCCATCCATCTAATCTCATACACATCTAATTATTTCTGTCATGTATCTGTGTCCATCATCTATCATCTCTCAAATCTGTCATCTATCTATCTATCTTATCTATCTATCTATCTATCTATCTATCTATCTATCTAATCTCAAACACATCTAATTATCTCTGTTGTGTATCTGTATCTTATCTATCATCTCAAATCTGTCTATCTAATCTCATATACATCTAATTATTTCTGTCATGTATGTGTATCCATCACCTATCATCTCTCAGATCTGTCTGTCATCTATCTATCTATCACACATCTAATTATCTCTATCTGTCGTGTATCTGTATCCATCATCTATCATTTCTCAAATTTATCCGTCTGTTTTATCCATCCGTCCGTTGATCTCATACACATCTAATTCTCTCTTTGTGTCATGTATCCATCATCTCTCAAATCTGTTTGTCTGTCTGTCTGTCTATCCATCCATCCATCCATCCATCCATCCATCCATCCATCTAATCTCATACACATCTAATTATTTCTGTCATGTATCTGTGTCCATCATCTATCATCTCTCAAATCTGTCATCTATCTATCTTATCTATCTATCTATCTATCTATCTATCTATCTATCTATCTATCTATCTAATCTCAAACACATCTAATTATCTCTGTCGTGTATCTGTATCTTATCTATCATCTCAAATCTGTCTATCTAATCTCATATACATCTAATTATTTCTGTCATGTATGTGTATCCATCACCTATCATCTCTCAGATCTGTCTGTCATCTATCTATCTATCACACATCTAATTATCTCTATCTGTCGTGTATCTGTATCCATCATCTATCATCTCTCAAATTTATCCGTCTGTTTTATCCATCCGTCCGTTGATCTCATACACATCTAATTCTCTCTTTGTGTCATGTATCCATCATCTCTCAAATCTGTTTGTCTGTCTGTCTGTCTGTCTATCCATCCATCCATCCATCCATCCATCCATCCATCCATCCATCCATCCATCTAATCTCATACACATCTAATTATTTCTGTCATGTATCTGTGTCCATCATCTATCATCTCTCAAATCTGTCATCTATCTATCTATCTTATCTATCTATCTATCTATCTATCTATCTATCTATCTATCTATCTATCATCTATCTATCTATCTATCTATCTATCTATCTATCTATCTATCTATCTATCTATCTCACACACATCTAATTATCTCTATCTGTCATTTATCTGTATCTATATCCATCAGCTATCATCTCTCAAATTTATCCGCTCGTTTTATCTGTCCGTCCGTCGGTCTCACACATATCTAATTCTCTCTCTCTCTCTCTCTCTCTCTCTCTCTCATCTCTCTATCCATCCATCCATCTACCTACAAAATTTATTGGCCACCCATTTTGCCACAGCGTAACTCTGGGCGGCTTGCAGTTGCATCAGATCTAAAACATAAAAAAAGTTAAAACCAGACCTTCGAACCGAAGACCCACGGGGAGGGTGGGGGTGGGGGGCAGAGTGGAGGGGGAGGTGGGATCTGTAATTATTCAGTCCACCACCTCCTTGGCGCTGATCCCTCCCCCCCACACACACACACTGGGGCCCCGGGCCGACTGGCACAGCCACGTCTTTGGGCCTTTATGAAAAGATAGGAGGGTTGGCAGCCAACCTTACATTGGGTGTGTGTGGGGTGGGGCAGGCAGGGCAAGACGTCCCAGAGGGCGGGTGCCCCCGCAGAGAAGGCCCTCCTGTTGGACACACACACACACACACCGCCAGAATACTTGGGTTGACGGGACCCGACATGCCAGAATACTTGGGTTGACGGGACCCGACATGCCAGGCCTCCTCTTCCCGGCAGGGGTGGCACGGGCCAGTCCCCGTGGGGGGAGACGGTCCATCAAGTAAGCTGGACCCCCCACCCCACAGAGCCTTTCAGCATTGAAAAGAGGGGTTGGGGTGCTGGCTCGGCTTGTCTTTTTGTCTTCGGCTGCTGCTCAACCCCCTTCCTTCTTTCTTCTCCCCTCTTTTCCAGGTACTTTCAGCCCTGTCACCCTCTCTCTGTTTTTCTCCCTCTACTTCTTGCTGTCCTGCTGGACTTACGGGATCTCTGTGCCGAGCGGTCTTTTTGTCCCGGCGCTGCTCTGCGGGGCCTCTTACGGACGCCTAGTGGCCAACCTCCTGGAAAGGTGCCCCCTTTGGCTTTCGTGGGTTGCGTCTCCCCGCCTTGCTCCCCCACCCCCCTCGGCTCCGAAGGCCTCCCTGCCCCCCACCCCCACCCCCCTCGTAACCGCCCTGCTCTCGCTTCCTTCCTCCCTCCCAGCTACATCGGCCTGGATCACGTCTACTCCGGCACCTTTGCTCTGATTGGAGCGGCCGCCTTCCTGGGCGGGGTGGTCCGCATGTCAATCAGCCTCACCGTCATCCTGATCGAGTCGACCAACGAGATCACTTACGGGTTGCCCATCATGATCACCCTGATGGTGAGTCCCTACGGCCTTCGGGGCCTCGAAGCTGTGGATGCCCCAACACTGGAGAGCTGGAAGATTCTCAGGGACGACTCACACCCTGGACGGTATCTCTTGACTCTCCTACCATCCGGTAGGAGATATAGGAGTATAGCCAGCCGTACCAACAGGCTGAAAAATAGCTTTTATCCGTGGGCTGTTAGGCTTTTGAACGGGAAATAATCTCTGTGAACTTATGCAGAATTGACTTGGGAGGCCGGTGTGTGGTGTATGTAGTTGGTTCACATGGTGTGGTAGGATGGAGGGTTTGTTGTCACTGTGTGTTGTGGGGAGAGAGCACGGCGGGGAGGCTCAGCTAATCTCAATGTACACATGTTGTACTTTGACAATAAAGGTTTATTATTTAACCCTCTGGGGATCGCTAGGACGTCCCCCTGGGCCTTTTGGGATCGGTTGATTGGCCAACCCTTTGCCCAGAATGGCATAAGGTCTGCTGCTTGAGCACGGGGTTGGACTAGAAGACCTCCACGGTCCCTCCTTAACCTTGTTATTCTGTCTTCTACGGGCTGCTTAATGTACCGCGTTTCCCCCAAAATAAGGCCCAACCAAAAGACAAGCCCCAGCGTGATTTTTTTCAGGCTGCTCCCAATAGAAGCCCATCCCTCAAAATAAACCCCAGTTAAAGTCATCAACCAGCCTGATGCATTTAGTACCGCATATTTCCCCGAATATAAGCACTAACTGGAAAAATAAGCCCTAATGTGTCCCTTGGAGCAAAAATTAATCTTAAGACCCGATCTTATTTTTTGGGAAACACGAGTACTCTAGAAAGAGTGCGGAGAAGAGCAACAAAGATGATCAGGGGGCCGGAGGCTAAAGCATATAAGGAACGGTTGCTGGAATTGGGTATGTCCAGTTTAATGAAGAGAAGGACCAGGGGGGACACGATAGCAGCCTTCCAGTATCTCAGGGGCTGCCCCAAAGAAGAGGGAGTCAAGCTAGTCTCCAAAGCACCTGAAGGCAACGGATGGAAGCTAATCAAGGAGAGAAGCAACTTTAGAACTAAGGAGAAACTTCCTGACAGTCAGAACAATTAACCAGTAGAACCACCTGCCTCCGGAAGTGGTGAATGCTCCAACACTGGAAGTTTTTAGGAAGAGACTGGACTGCCATTTGTCTCCAATGGCGTAGGGTTTCCTGCCTGAGTAGGGGGATGGACTAGATGACCTCCAGGGTCCCTTCCAACATTATTATTATTATTATTATTATTATTATTATTATTATTATTATTATTATTATTATTATTATTATTATTAAGTCCTCCCAGATGGTGGGAACAATGACAGGCCAGCATCATCAAACCATATTATGTCACGGAAGCTGTGTTCGGACGCCTGTCCCCCCTTACCTGAAAAGGCTTAAATCGGGGCAACTGGACCCCAGTTTATTCAAGCCGAGACGTTTCGTTACGCACCCCACGTAACTCCTTCAGTCAAAATGAGGATTGGGGTTGGCCGAGGGTCGTTGGGATGATCCAGTTCTTGCCCTACGGACTGCAGGTTGCTTTCTCCCCAAAGTGAAAATCAGGCCCAAAACATCTGAATAGCAGTAGCAATTGCACTTAGACTTTCATACCGCTTCACAGTGCTTTGCAGCCCTCTCTAAGCGGTTAACAGAGTCGGCATTTTGCCCCCCAACCATCTGGGTCCTCATTTGACTGACCTCGGAAGGACGGAAGGCCGAGTCGACCTTCAGTCAGGATCGAACTGCTGGCAGCCGGCAGTCAGCAGAATCAGCCTGCAGTACTGCACTCTAAACCACGGCGCAGGTTAAATCAGGGCAACTGGACCCAGGTTGATTGAAACGGAGGCATTTCGAGTAACTCCTCCAGTCAAAGTGAGAATCGGGATCGGCGAAGAGTTAAGAGGGTCATCGGAACGAAACCAACTCTAGCCTCTTCCCCCTTCCGTTTGCAGGTGGCCAAGTGGACCGGCGACCTCTTCAACCAAGGGATTTACGACATCTACGTGGCCTTGCGTGGGGTCCCTTTGCTGGAGTGGGAAGCCAGAACAGAGATGGACAAGTAAGGTCGGCGGATCTTAAGGCTGGGAACGTCTGCCAGCTTGCAGTCAAGTTGCCTGGCGGCTTCAAAAGCCTGCTTTTGATTTAACCCCAACCTTTCTGTCACCCAAGGCTCAGGGCGAGCGACATCATGGAGCCCAACCTGATGTACGTCTACCCCCACACCCGGATCCAGTCCCTGGTCAGCATTCTCCGCACCACGGTCCACCACGCCTTCCCGGTGGTGACCGAGAACCGGGCCTACGAGAAAGAGTTTATGAAGTGGGACCAGCTGATTAGCAACAACATTAAGTTCAAGGTGAGTTTCGACCGATGGTTGCCTTGTTCCTCTGGAGCAGATACCACAGCAAATGTCGATTAGTGGAGGGGTAGGCCACCTTGGCTCTTTTATGACTGGTGGACTTCAACTCCCAGAATTCCTGAGCCAGCATGGGGAAACTATGGCCCCTTCATGACTAGTGCACTTCAACTCCCAGAATTCCTCAATCAGCATGGGGGAACTATGGCCCCTTCATGACTCGTGGACTTCAACTCCCAGAATTCCTGAGCCGGCATGGGGGAAGTATGGCTCCTTCATGACTCGTGGACTTCAACTCCCAGAATTCCTGAGCCAGCGTGGCTCAGCTTGGAAACCTCTCCCTTTCCCCTCAGCATGGCTGGCTCAGGAATTCTGGGAGTTGAAGTCCACCAGTCATAAAAGAGCCAAGGTTGCCTATCCCTGTCCTAGAACATTCAAACTTGGCAACTTGAAGATGGGTGGACTTCAACTCCCAGAATTCCTGAGCCAGCATGAGGGAAACTTTGGCCCCTTCATGACTGGTGGACTTCAACTCCCAGAATTCCTGAGCCAGCATGGGGGAAACTTTGGCCCCTTCATGACTGGTGGACTTCAACTCCCAGAATTCCTGAGCCAGCATGAGGGAAACTTTGGCCCCTTCATGACTGGTGGACTTCAACTCCCAGAATTCCTAAGCCAGCATGGCTCAGCATAGAAACTTCTCCCTTTCCCCTCAGCATGGCTGGCTGAGGAATTCTGGGAGTTGAAGTCCACCGGTCATAAAAGAGCCAAGGTTGCCTAACCCTGGATTAGTGAGTCCATTGCTCAGTTTTCAATAAAATAGATTTTTTTTAGTTTTATGTGTTTTCTGTGTGTGTGTGTGTGTATGTGTTGACTGTGAGCTTGTGAGACTAACTAGGGGCGGCTTAACCAGCTTTCACAGGGATGTCTCCGTTCTGAAGAATTTGGTTGTGCGTGAATGTTGCCTCTTTTAACCTCAGCAAAATGAAAGCCGAACAGGGTTTCAGCTCGCTTAAACTGAGATTCCAAGCCTGAATGGTTAAGGGTTCTGTTCTGAGAGAATTTCAGATCTCTGGGCTCAACTGAAAAACTGAAAAAAAAAACTCTCAAGAAAAACCTAACAGCAAACCCCTCTGTTGCGTTGCAGAGAAAGGCCGCGGCCGTGTCCGTCAGCTCCTCTCAAAATGGGGTCGTTTTTTTTATCTTTTTAGGCGTAACTAAAATGGCCGCAACGTGCTTAAGAGTAGACAGGCAGATCTTGTTTTTGATTCTTGGAGGCTGACTTGGGTGAAAGAGTCCCGGATGTTCCCCTGAAATGATCCTCGGGGAAACTGAGTCCCGCTTTCCCTCTTCCAGAAATCCAGCATCCTCACCCGGGCGGCCGAGCAGCGTAAACGCAGCCAGTCCATGAAGTCATATCCCTCCAGCGAGTTGAGGAATGTGTGTGATGACCACAGTGGGGCCGAGGAGCCCCCGGAGACGGAGGACATGTTGCAGCAGATGCTGGAGCGGAAGTGAGCATGGCGAAGGCGGCGCTTTCCGTCTTTTTAAAGGACTAAACGCCCTGGAACAGCGGGGGTGGGGGGTGGGCGCAGACCCCTGGCTGCCGGGGTGGAGAGGCCACCGCATCCAGCCAGCAGGATTAGTAGATCACTTCTTATATATCAAAGATTTTGGCAGTGAAAAACCAGCTAATTTTGGATAGATCTTTCATGGATCCTAATTTGCTCAAGTTGCCTTCAAGGTCTTCCTTGACTACGCAAGGAGCAAATGTGGACATGTCTTAGAAGCTGATAAAGGCAACCCATCCATCCATCCCATCTCTCCTTCCTTCCAGCCATCCATCCATCCCACCTCCCCTTCCATCCCATCTTCCTTCCTTCCTTCCTTCCATCCATCCATCCATCCATCTATCCATCCCAGCTCCCCTTCCATCACCTCTCTCCTTCCTTCCTTCCTTCCTTCCTTCCTTCCTTCCTTCCTTCCTTCCATCCATCCATCCATCCATCCATCCCATCTCCCCTTCCTTCCTTCCATTACATCTTTCCATCCATCCATCCTATCCATAATGAAGTTGTGTGGTTCCTTCCAGATACACTCCCTATCCCAATCTGTATCCGGACCAGTCCCCCAGCGAGGAGTGGACGATGGAGGAACGCTTCCGGCCTCTGACTTTCCACGGCTTGATCTTGCGCTCGCAGCTGGTCACTTTACTTGTCCGAGGAATCTGCTACGCCGAGAATCAGTCGGTGAGTTCTGACTAAGAAGTGGCCGGGCTGTCTGAATAGATGATAATCCAGCAGATTTTTCTGGGACAGGAGAGATTCTTACATTAATGTCCAGATGGTGATGATGATGATGATGATTATGTAAAGGTAAAGGTTCCCCCGCACATGCGTGCTAGTCGTTTCCGACTCTAGGGGCCGGTGCTCATCTCCGTTTCAAAGCCGAAGAGCCAGCGCTTGTCCGAGGACGTCTCCGTGGTCATGTGGCCGGCACGACTAGATGCCAAAGGCGCACGGAACGCTGTTACCTTCCCACCGTAGTGGTCCCTATTTTTCTACTTGCATTTTTACCTGCTTTCGAACTGCTAGGTTGGCAGAAGCTGGGACGGGTAACAGGCGCTCGCTCTGCTACGCGGCACTCGGGATTCGACCCGCCAAACTGCCAACCTTCTGATCGATAAGCTCAGCGTCCTAACCCACTGAGCCATCGCGTCATTATTATTATTATTATTATTGTTGTTGTTGTTGTTGTTGTTTTGTTGTTGTTGTTGTTGTTGTTGTTATTATTATTATTATTATTATTATTATTATTATTATTATTATTATTTCAACCAGAAGCCCTGTTAGGATATTCATTGTAGCACGTTGAGAGAAGTGGTGTCTTTATTTCTTCTTCTTTCACCCCGTCTCAGAGTGCCAGCCAGCCTCGTCTCTCGTATGCAGAGATGTCAGAAGATTACCCACGCTATCCGGACATCCATGACCTAGATCTTACGCTCCTAAATCCACGCATGATTGTGGTAAGGCAGTTGCTGCGTTTTCTACCTTGTTTCCTAAGAAAAGACACTTCTGCATGTCTTGGATTTTTTTGTCTAGCCCGTTTTCCATACCTCTGTGTTTTGTTTTTGGAGGTTGCCTATCCAGAACAGGGTACAGAGGACCAATGGTTAGAGACTCGTAAGGCAGACTTTGGCGAGGTTTCGTTCGCCTAAATAAATTCCTCTGCGAAAGTCGCAAGCTTTCGAAAACGAAAGGGGGAAAACAGGGGAGGAAAAAGGGAAGAGGAAAAACTGCAGGATAAAGAAGAAAAGGGGGGGGAAGCATCTTCATTTCTCTTCGTCTTTCAGTATTTTATATTTCGGTAAACTCATAAAAACTTTGAACCCGAAAGTCACCGAGCGTTTTTCTCCCCAACAGGACGTCACGCCTTACATGAACCCTTCCCCCTTCACCATCTCTCCTGACGCTCACATCTCCCAAGTCTTCAACCTCTTCCGGACGATGGGGCTCAGGCACTTGCCGGTGGTGAATGCCGTCGGGGAGGTGAGTCTTTGCCGGCGGAGTCTTCGGAGAAAAAAAAACCTGCCTCTTTTCTGATCCGATCTGTACTTTGTTGTTGTTGTTAGCTGCGAAGTCGTGTCCGACCCATCGCGACCCTATGGACAACGTTCCTCCAGGCCTTCCTGTCCTCTACCATCTTCTGGAGTCCATTTAAGCTCACGCCTCCTGCTTCAGTGACTCCATCCAGCCACCTCATTCTCTGTCGTCCCCTTCTTCTCTTGCCCTCCACCTTTCCCAGCATGAGGCTCTTCTCCAGTGAGTCCTTCCTTCTCATTAGGTGGCCAAAGGATTTGAGTTTTAGCTTCAGGATCTGGCCTTCTCAAGAGAAGTCAGGGTTGATCTCCTCTAGGACTGACCGGTTTGATCGCCTTGCAGGTCAAGGGACTCGCAGGAGTCTTCTCCAGCACCAGAGTTCAAAGGCCTCCATTCTTTGGCGCTCAGCCTTTCTTATGGTCCAACTTTCACTGCCGTACATTGCAACTGGGAAGACCACGGCCTCGACTATACGCACTTTTGTTTACAGGGTGATGTCTCTGCTTTTTAGTGTGCCGTCTAGATTTGCCACGGCTTTCCTCCCCAGGAGCAAGCGTCTTTTAATTTCTTGGCTACAGTCCCCATCTGCGGTGATCTTGGAGCCCAGGAAAATAAAATCTGTCACTCCCTCCATTTCTTCCCCATCGATTTGTACTTTGCCCTTGCTGAAAAGTTGAGCCGGGGGTTGAAAGAGGTTGAGGTTTCCCCACCAGATGGCGCTGCAGGCCCACAAATGGCGCTGGAGCTCTCAAGGTGGCCCAGGATGAAATGTTCTCGGCTTGTAACTCCGATTTGTTGAACTTGCCGCAAAGGCAACTTGAGAGCAGGGGCTGTCCAACCTCGTCAATCTTTTAAAAAGATTTGAGGACTTCAACAAGCCTGCTTTAGAGTCTTTACTCAGAGGGGGGAAACTTTTGTTGTTGTTAGTTGCGAAGTCGTGTCCGACCCATCGCGACCCTATGGACAACGTTCCTCCAGGCCTTCCTGTCCTCTACCATCTTCTGGAGTCCATTTAAGCTCACGCCTCCTGCTTCAGGGACTCCATCCAGCCACCTCATTTTCTGTCGTCCCCTTCTTCTCTTGCCCTCAACCTTTCCCAGCATCAGGCTCTTCTCCAGTGAGTCCTTCCTTCTCATTAGGTGGCCGAAGTATTTGAGTTTCAGCTTCAGGATCTGGCCTTCTAAAGACCAGTCGGGGTTGATCTCCTCTAGGACTGACCGGTTTGATCGCCTTGCAGTCCAAGGGACTCGCAGGAGTCTTCTCCAGCACCACAGTTCAAAGGCCTCAATTCTTTGGCGCTCAGCCTTTCTTATGGTCCAACTTTCACAGCCACACATTGCAACTGGGAAGACCACAGCCTTGACTATACGCACTTTTGTTGACAGGGTGATGTCTCTGCTTTTTAGTGTGCTGTCTAGATTTGCCATGGCTTTCCTCCCCAGGAGCAAGCGTCTTTTAATTTCTTGGCTGCAGTCCCCGTCTGCGGTGATCTTGGAGCCCCGGAAAATAAAATCTGTCACTACCTCTATTTCTTCCCCATCGATTTGCCAGGAATTGAGAGGGCCGGACGCCGTGATCTTGGTTTTCTTAATGTTTAGTTTCAACCCAACTTTTGCACTCTCCTTCTTCACTCGCAACAAGAGGCTCTTCAGTTCCTCTTCACTTTCTGCCATTAGAGTGGTATCATCTGCATATCTTAGGTTGTTGATGTTTCTTCCGGCAATCTTAATTCCAACTTTTGGAAACTAATCTTGGGCTAATTCTAAAACCGGAGGAATTATTGCCAGATAGCAGAATCCACTTCCCTTCCAGCTCTGATTCAGTTTGAGAGAAGAGCACGCTTTGAAATTTCAAAATAACTTTTTTTGGGGAGGGGGGGCGGTATTTGGGTGCCGTTTTCCCACTGGGAACGTGGGTTTCTTTGCCCCGGTTTGACGGGTTGGGTTTCCCCTTGTCCCATTCCTTGAGAGTTAGACCTCCGCGGAACGGGACTACCGTCCCCTCTGAGCCGAATTCAGACAAACTAATTTGGGGAAAAAGTTGCTGGGGGGCGGGTGGGGGGGCGGAAGAAAAAACAGGAATATTCTGCAAAACTGCAGAGGGCGAGGCAGGGTGAAACCATTTTCTGCTGGAAAAATGTCCCCAGCCTGATTTTCAGAAAAGCCGAAGCCTCTGGCGTTTTGTTTTGGGGTTATTATTTATTTATTTATTTATTTATTTTATTTATTTTAATTCCATTTATATCCCGCCCTTCTCCGAAGACTCAGGGCGGCTTACAAGCTTAGCAGTAGCCTTCATTCTATGTATATGCCTGCTTATTAGGGCTTTCACACACCCCCAATTGTTGTTGTTATTGTGTGTGTGTGTGTGTGTGTTGTTATTATTTTTTTTTTTTTTTGCTTTCACGCTTGACAAATTCACTTGCCTTTTTTTTCTCTCTCTCCTCCCCCCCCTCCCCCACTGTTCTTCCAGATTGTGGGCATTATTACTCGACACAACCTGACCCACGAGTTCCTCCAGGCCAGGCTGCGCCAGCATTACCACACCATCTAACCTTGTCTCCTGCCGCCTCCGTAATCCAGTTCCTCCTCCTCCTCCTCCTCCTGGCCCATCGTGTGCACTTTAGTCAACGAAACAAGCCTGTCGTTGCCCTCTTTTTTGGAGCCTGTAAACTGTACATCCTTCAAGCTTGGGGGGCTGGCGGGGGGGGGGGGAAGCGTTATATGTGGAAAAAGTCGAAAGCTCTGTTTTGGCAGCCGTGCGCTTCTCGGCGGAATTCGGGTTGCAACAACTCAGTGCTTCAACCCTGCGGACATCCAAAAGGGTTACTGATCTTTCCTCTTGCTGACTTTTTTCTCTTTTTGTGTGTATGTGTGTTTTGTTTTTTTGTTTTTTTGCAAATATTGCGGACTTCCCTCTTTGGGGCTGGTGGATTCTCCGTCCGTATCTTCGCTCCAAACTTAAGCCACCGGCTTCTCGGTTGAATTGAGGGATCTCGCCTTTGATCTGGTTGAAACAGGACAAAACAGGAGGGTGGGGGGGGGAAGAAAAATTGGATTTTCCGACTAGGGCTTCTGACTTTCTGCCCTTGGCACCCCGCTCCCTCTTTCTCTTTTGTTGACGTCTTTCGGAGTTCAACCCCCCACCCCACCCCAGGTGCGCAAGGAAGCCTCTGCTTTTCGGGGAGAGTCCGATGGGTCGCCCTGGATCCTCGGGATCCCCTCGAAAACTTGGCAAGAGCGGGGGGGAACTGTTTCGCCTGTTTCCGAGCACGTGCCCCTCCTTTGCGTGCTGATCTTCAAACCGACCCCCCTTTTTTTTTTTTAATCTGATGCACAGGCAGTTGCGGAGAAGGAACCAAGCTTTTTCAGCCGTGGGGGTGTGTGGGGGGGGGGGGGGGAGGGGGACATATTGTCTGGCAGGACCAAACCGATATTTATGGATCTTCAATTCAGCTCCTCTTGCTCCTCTTTGCATGCTGTTTCCCAGCTTGGCTGGATCCCCCCCCCACTTCCTCATCCCGTCCTCTGCGCTTCCTTTCTTGCTATTTGCCAACACCCCCACCCCTTCCCTCCCCCTCCCTCTATTTCTGGCTTCGCAAGGGTGACCTGCCAGGTGTCCCCAAATAACTTCTGACTTTTCCTGTCCTTTCAGCCAGGAAGGGGTGGGTGGGTGGGTGGGGAGGCGGTATTGTCGATTCCAGCACCTTTCTTCTCTGCAGGTGGCGGCTCTTTTCCTTGCCCCCGGCGTGACCCTCGCCCTTGCGCAGCAGTCCCCTCCCCTTCCCCGGGTGGTTACCTTCGCCAGATCTGGTTTCTTGCAGACGGACTGTAATTTGCAACATTTATAATTTAATAAGGATGAGAAATGCCCAGGTAGGACCGGAATGGGTCTGAGGCTGGGGGCGGGGGTCCGGAGCGGCCACGTTCAAGAGCTTTTCCATCCTGGGTGGCTCACACACGCACACACACGCACAAGCCTTGAGCTGGCCGGGACTGGTCTGGCCTTTCTAACTAGCCTCATCTCACTGGCTCTTGCGCAGGCCGTTCCGGCAGACTCCTGTCTTTGTAGCTTGGGCTTTATGTGTGTGTGTGTGTGTGTGTGTGTGTGTGTGTGTGTTTAACCTTTGCATAAATCTCTTTCCGAGGGAAAGCAGAAATTCAAGACTGCGAAGAGAGCTGATACGGCCTTGATAAAGCACAGCGGTTGATGCTTGTAAGGAGAGCTTAGCCTTTTCCATTTCCCCCCCCCCAAATCTGGTTACAGGACTTAATCCATGCAGCTTCCCCCCCCTCCCTGCCCTCAGGGGGGGTCTCTGCTGAAAAAGAAGGAAGAATGCCTCTATGGGGGGGGCTCATTCACTCAAAATTTAGCCAGGTTTCCCCCCCCCAAAAAAAAAAAACAAAAATTCCAGCCGGGCTGTGACGGCACTCGGTTGCAATCTGGAACGGCTCAAATTTTTGTAAGGTGACAAAACTTTTAAGGATTCCTGGCTTATTTGCCCGCTGGTTTTATCAGCGACAAAATAAATTCCATTTCCTGGCTTAGGCTACGAATGGGGCACAGCCGGGTTTTTTTTATGCCTTTTGATGCTAATTAAGTCTCCCGTGCAGTATTGTTTTTTTTTTGATTTTCCCCTCCTCCTCCTCCTCCTCTTCCTGCTTTCCAAGTAATAGATTATCCATACCTATTTTGGAGTGACCTGGTCTGGACGCCGAGCGGAAGTCCAATTTTGGAAGACCGGTTCTGTCTACTCAAGACAGGAATGCCTTTGCAAGTTTTTTTAGTTTTTTAAGTTTTTTTTAACGTTCACCTCTCTGGGATATTTAGTTTTATCTCTCTTTCCCCCCCCCCCCCGTCCCCTTTTCTAATATTTCTTCGCTCCCTTCTCAACCCAAACGGGATTGCAGCCCCTCCTTTGCCCCCTCCTGCTCTTGACCTTAAAAAAAAAAGTCATTTTTCATTTCCCAATGCGTTACCTTCCCCCTGCCCTCTTTTGCAAGCATTTCTGGTTAGAACAGGTCCCGTTTCAGCGCTGTTAGCAACTCCCGTTGCAACTCCTCTCTTTCACGGCATCAGCCGTCAAACGTTCCCTTTGCAACTCTGAACTTTTGCAAGACCAAATTTATCCTGGCTGATTTTTGACTTGGTTGTGCTGGGCAAACGGGCATTTGATTCTAAAGTTCGGTCTATAAATGGCCCTTTTTTTCCCCCCCGTCTCTCTCTTATGTGCTTGTGTGTGAGGGAAACAAACCAACGTTCTTATTTTCCCAGCAAGCTAAAGTTGTTTTGGTCTCCCTGAATTTCCAGAATTCAGAGAAAGAGAGAGAGAGAAATACTGTAAAAATAATACTGTAAAAATAATTCATTCTATATCTGCTTTACTGCTTTAAAAGCGGATGAGGAAAAAAATGCCAAGCTAATATTTTGGGGCGGTTTTGTAGGATTGCTGGCCAGTTATAGCTTCCCTTTTCATTTCTAGAAGCTTAAAAGCATTAGAGGGCGAAAAACTTGCATTCTCGGCTGGGTTCATCTGCATTGCCCAATTGTTGGCATCTTGCTAGGCTGGGGATGTATGGATGTATGTATGTATGTATAAATTTTTACAAAGTAAGGTAGTCCTGGAAATTTAAGCGACACTGCAGTACATTGTCAAGAGTAGGTGCCACGTTTCTTGGCCTGTTTTCGTTTCACGATCCAGATGACACATCTCTTTCTTCTCCCAGGTGTATCGATAATGTGTGTTTTAATGTGTGCGCTCTAATCAAAAATTTTTTTTAAAAAAAAAATCCAGTTACACCCTTCAGGTTTCTAAAACGTAGTGGTAGGACTTCTCGGATTTCCTCTTTGTCCCGGCTTAAAATCATAGCTCAGAATTGAATGAAGAGAAAGCAATTGCCATAAAACGGCCCCCGGTCTCTCCTGCGCTCCACAAAATTGTGTCGAGAATTGTCTTCCCGCCTTCCCGCACCGCTCTCTTATTTAATTCACATTCCCACATCGAATTGGCTGGACCCCCTTCACTGGCCACTTCCGGGTTGATAGGTTGATGGATCCTGGGACACTCTAGGAATTCTCCTTGTTTCTGCTCTCTCGTCACTTCCAACAGTATTAATATCCATTCCAGAGGGAGAAGCACACGAGACGTTTCTTGGGTTTTATCAGCTCTTATCAATATTTTCATTTCCAATTGCACTTTCCCCTTGTCGTCGCCAGTCAAATCACGGGGAACTAATTTTTTTGTGTGTGTGCATAACACTTTTGGTGTTTTTTTTAAAATCATGTTTCAAAGCATTCTGGTCAGAGAATGTGCTGGATATGTATATATATCAATAAACATATATATATATATATATATATATATATATATATATATATATATATATATATATATATATATATATATATATATATATATATATATATATATATATATATATATATGGATCTTTGGTCATTCGGGTTTTTCCCCGCATAGAATTGAAGGTGTAGGAGCAACGTTTCGACGGAATCCCATCCGTCATCCTCAGGCTGGTGGCTTCAGCTGAAGCCACCAGCCTGAGGATGACAGATGGGATTCCGTCGAAACGTTGCTCCTACACCTTCAATTCTACATGGGAAAAAACCCGAATGACCAAAGATCCACATACAAACATATATATATATAAAAAAAATTGGATTTGAGCACTTGTATTCTATAACCCATGGTTCTTCTCTTTAAAACAAACAAACAAACCACAATAAAAAGCCTCTTTTATGTCTTTTGGGGTCCGCCCAGATCTCTGTCATTGAGTCTTTCTTGCCGTTTTTGATTTTATTTTTTTTCCACTCCCAGTGTTCAGCTTTGTTGCATTTTTATTTTATTTACCCATCAGGAGGAAAAGTAAAAAAGGAGACATTGCTAATTTCTTTTCTCTATTTGCAAATGAGCATTTTTTTTCCTACCCAGAGACATTTTAAAGCTTATTGGAATGCTTAATAAAAGTGGACAATTTTCGTTTCCACGATTATTCAAAGGTAGCGTGCTTCCGAACGTGCAGGCTCACTGTCATTTTCTCCCAGTCTGCTTTGCAGATGCATTTGGACTTTACTTCGCATGGACATTAGCCAGAGACAACAGCAACAGGTTTATCATCCACTCAGCTGTGTTTTTCCATCAAGGAATAAATTTCTCTCCCATCACTACTGCGAACCTTGTGTTCGTAAGACCTTCTTAAGTCCCTGACTATCAGGAGCCCATTCTCTGGATTGGCACAAATGTGAAATCACAAAACAATCCACACCAGAGTTTGCCCAAGGCATTACATTCCCAATGCATTTAAAACACACACACACATTTAAAACTACTATAGCTGAATTTCCTATATTTTGTGTGCCCACTTGCTGGGTCATTTGTCATCCTGAAATAAGCACTTAATGCAAAGATAAGTTATTTTTTTATTTACAATCTTGTCATTTTTATCTCAGAAATAACCTCTTTGTTACCGCTTTGAAGACATTTTGGCATGTTTGCCAGCCTAGTTTTTGCCAACTGGAATTTCCCCTTCTCGGGAACAAAATATCCTAGTGACACCTCTGAAGGAGCAAACAACTTTAAGTACAGTGGGGATTTTTTTGCAATCCTCACTTGTGTGTGAGAGAAAGAAGCAACCTAGAATTAAGGAGAAACTTCCTAACAGTGAGGACAATTAACCAGTGGAACGGCTTGCCACCAGAAATCGTGGGCGCTCCATCACTGGAGGTTTTTAAGAAGAGACTGGACAGCCACTTGTCTGAAACGGTGTAGGATCTCCTGCTTGAGCAGGGGGCTGGACTAGAAGACCTCCAAGATCCTTTCCAGCTTCTATTCTATTCTACTCTACTCTATTCTATTCTACCCTATTCTGCATTCTATTCTGTTCCATTCCATTCCACTCCACTCCGCTCTATTCTACTCATATACATATATATTCCGTTTTATCTCTGTGTTAAAATGTAAATACACAGTCAGTTGAGATGCTGAGTTACACAAATCATTTACACACACACACACCTACACACAAGAAAGATAACTACACACAAAGGTCATTAAAGTCTTGTTTATTTAATCATACCGGTGTTCCACAAAGCCTTTGTTGCGTGCAGATTAAATAAAGCCCATAATTAAATATCTTCTCACTGTATCCTAACTATTGCGCAATGCTTGTTCATGCATCCGTTCAAACCAGAAGGGATGAAAAAATTCTCCCTCAAAATCGATTCCTTTAATAATTCAAAGTAGGAGGAGGCACAGTGGGGAGGGGGGGAAATCTTTCAAATTCTCCCACAAATAGAATTTGTATAGAATTTTGTCAGCAAGACATTTTAAGGGTATTTTCTTGGCCTGCGCAATTTTGGAAAACAATATTTTCCCCCATTACTGTCTCTCATCTTCATACGTCAGGGGTTTTATTTATGGTGAAGAAAGTCAGATATTGTTACACTCTCTTAATTTATCAATAAAAATTGGGCAGGGTGGAAAGATCTCGCCCTGCCTCTGTCCTTGGTGCTGAATTTAAGAATTCCTAGTTGCGACTTATCCAGGAGATTGAATGCATAGACCGGAAGGGAAAGCACGTATGTCTTTAAATTCATTTAAATTCACGTGACTAGGGTAAAATGTTGGATTTTTTTTCCCTATTCTTGATCTGAGAAGGGCTGATTTACAAGTGCTGTGTGTTTTTGCTTGGACCTCACCACTGCACTGTGGGATATATTTCGGTCGGAGCAAAATCCTGATACTCTGGAATCGGTGTACTAAATTTTTTGCTGGCAGGAAGAATCTTCGTCGTAATGAAACAAAAACACCTTTGGGATAAGATGACTTATGGAGGTAATTTCTTCCACCCGGTTTCACTTCTGTAAAAGAAAAAAAAAATGTGGTTCACCTTAACTACCAACCCATGTTTGGAAATTGCAGTCCTGTGACCAAGTTAGATTTTGAATTTGTTTTACAGGAAAGAATAAGGCAGTTTAGAAATCAAAACACATGAATAATAGGATTAAATATGGAGGCGAAAAGTGACTTTTTTATTCCTGCCTTTCTCGAAGCTAGTTTTCAAGGCCTCCCACCCTCCTTACAATAATTTTCCGTTTATCTGGAAAGAGAGATACCCATTAAAAGCTGACATTTGTAGATAAATTTATAAATGCAAACGCTTTTAAGATAACACCCTTCTCTTCATTTAGACCCGGGGTTCCCAAATTCTGCTCATTGATCCTTCCTGGACTTTCAGATTGTTTGCACACACCCACAAACATTTATTACATGAAAATAATGTAATAAATAGTACTTTAACTAACAGTGCTATAATATAGACGCCAGCAACTTGCTGGCAGCTGAACATCCAAATCAGGTCACCCAGTCTGACAGATAGGAATGGAATGGAATAAAGAGGGAATAGAATAGAATAGAATAGAATAGAATAGAATAGAATAGAATAGAATAGAATAGAATAGAATAGAATAGAATAGAATAGAATAGAATAGAATAGAATAGAATAGAATAGAATAGAATAGAATAGAATAGAATAGAATAGAATAGAATGCAGAATAGAATAAGGATAGAATAGAATAAAGGGAATGGAATAGTATAGAATAGAATGAAGAGGAAATGGAATAGAATAGAATGACAGGATAGAATAGAGTAAGAATAGAATAGAATTAGAATAGACTTAAAGAGGGAATGGAATAGAATAGAAGGATAGGATAGGGTACAATAGAATGCCGAATAGAATAGAATAGAATAGAATAGAATAGAATAGAATAGAATAGAATAGAATAGAATAGAATAGAATAGAATAGAATAGAATAGAATAGAATAGAATAGAAGGATAGGATAGGATAGGACAGAAAATAGAATAGAATAGAATGGGAATGGAAAAGAATAGAATAATAGGAGGAATATAGAATGGAATGGAATAGAATTTAGAATAGAATAGAATAGAATAGAATAGAATAGAATAGAATAGAATAGAATAGAATAGAATAGAATAGAATAGAATAGAATAGAATGAAGAGGGAAAGGAATAGGATAGGATAGGATACAATAGAATGCAGAATAGAATAGAATAGAATTAGAATAGAATAGAATAATAACTATTGTCACTTTAATGCACACTAATCAGCATACATTAACATGAGATTTTGTTGCATACAGCTCTCAAAGGGTCACCACCTCCAATATACACTGCATAAACATGACAAAAAAAATTATGCATATACCCACATACCCACACACACACACATACTTGGCCCAGAGAAAATACAGTCTAGTTTGGATGTAAACACCTCATCTTCAGGGCCAGGGACTACAGAAGATTAATTGACCCCTGCTCGACCTTCCATCCTTTTTTGACCCCTTCTTAACACCCATTTAACTGCTCCTGGGTTTGGTCCATCAACTCTTGGGCGTTGATACTGACCCCTTGACCAAACCCTGGTTTGGATGCATTCCTGGTCAACAGAGCTTCAATTGCTGAACTGATTCTCCCCCCAGCCATGTAATTGACATGGTGGAACTCTCCAGGTTGCAACTTACATGTCTTCTGTTGCACCCAAGTCCGCTCACCGACCCTATTCTGTCCAGCCGTTGTCCGAAGCAGTTGGATAACCTGCGGGGGCCACTGAAAAAGCCCCCCAGTTTGTTTCGCACGGCTGCCGCTGGGGCTCTTTCGGGGGGTTGCCAGTTGACGCGGCCAACGCCGCCTTCACTGGGGGGTCTTGAGTATTCGCCATCCCAGGATGAGATTAGCTGGTCTGCATCGCCCACTGGTTCTTCATTGGCTTCCTTCAGATCGTGCTCAATTTCTTCCTTTTCTGCCAACACCACTTGACTTTCAATCCTTTCCAGAAGATCCTGAGAGCAAAAGGGGAAACGAAAAAAACATGTTTTGCAAACTCTTCTCTTAAAGTTGGTCTCTCCTGAAGCATTTGTCTGTATTCCCGCTAGGGTGCAGAGAGACACGCCGGAAAAAAAAATAAGCCAGGGCTGTCCAGGTATGTCTTCAACCACTTATTAGTTGTGAAAATTCAACCTTTCTTTCAGCGTTTGGCTCTGCTGATTAATTTAACAGACTAACAGAATGGGCAGGGACTTTGGAGGTCTTCTAGTCTAACCCCTGCTTATGCAGGAGACCCTACACCATTTCAGACAGATGGTTGTCCAGTCTCTTCTTAAAAGTCTCCAGTGATGGAGCGCCCACAGCTTCTGGAGTTAAGCCGTTCCACTGGTTAATTGTCCTCACTGTCAGGAATTTTCTCCTTAGATCTAGATTGCTTCTCTCCTTGATTAGTTTCCATCTGTTGCTTCTTGTCCTGCCCTTTGGTGCTTTGGAGAATAGGTTGACCCCCTCCTCGTTGTGGCAGCCCCTCAAATATTGGAACACTGCTATTCTGTCACCCCTCGTCCTTCTTTTCACTAGACTAAAGGTAAAGGTTCTCCCGCACACACGTGCTAGTCGTTTCCGACTCTAGGGGCCGGTGCTCATCTCCATTTCAAAGCCGAAGAGCCAGTGCTTGTCCGAGGACGTCTCCGTGGTCATCTGGCCGGCATGACTAGACGCCAAAGGCGCACGGAACACTGTTACCTTCCCACCGGAGTGGTCCCTGTTTTTCTACTTGCATTTTTTTATGTGCTTTCGAACTGCTAGGTTGGCAGAAGCTGGGACGAGTAACAGGCGCTCACTCTGCTACGCGGCACTCGGGATTCGACCCGCCCAACTGCCGACCTTCTGATCGGCAAGCTCAGCGTCCGAACCCACTGAGCCACTGCTTCCCTTCACTAGACTAGATGTACCCAGTTCCTTCAACCATTCTTCATATGTTTTAGCCTCCATTTTCAGGTAGTACTTTGGGAAAGAGAAGATAATTAGTGGAAGCTGAGTCAAGAGAAGATGACTAAAGACTCGAAAGCAAGGCAAGATCAAAAAGAGGGGTCTTTTTCTCAACTGCGCTACAATGTCTTATCTTGGACCAATTCACACATGTATCATACACAGTCCTGTGGTCTGTTAGACACTAGCCCATTGAGTACAGATCCTTTGTGGGTTGTATACAAACTTCCAGTGACTATGTCCATGGTTTTGAAGGCCAGACAGCAATCACAGCATTGGGTGTTGTCTCCTATTAATCATAGTTGCCTTTCTTTTTTTTTTAGACTGGTATGGCCGGTCTACAGAAAAGAAGGACTAGGGGTGACGTGACAGCAGTATTCCAGTGTTTGAGGGGCTGCCACAAAGAAGGAGGGGTCCACTTATTCTCCAAAGCACCTGAAGGCAGAACAAGAAACAACAAATGGAAACTAATCAAGGAGAGAAGCAACCTGGAACTAAGGAGAAACTTCCTAAAAGTAAGGACAATTAACCAGTGGAACAGCTTTGCCTTCAGAAGTTGTGGATGCTCCATCACTGGAGGTTTTTTAAGAAGAGACTGGACAGTCACTTATCTGAAATTGCTTGAGCAGGGGGTTGGACTAGAAGACCTCCAAGGTCCCTTCCAGCTTTGTTCTGATTGAACTTAGAAGGTGACGGCCAACTAGAGTATCGGTTCGAGAGATGTCTCTTCCCATCACCTGCTCTCCGGACCCGTCTGTAGACCTAGGATCTTGGGGTGCCAAGCCAGTCCGCCCTCAACAACTCGAGGTTCTCCCCAAGTTAGCCAAGGCTTGTCTCAGGTTTGACCTGACCCCAGATGGATCTTACCTTGAAATCTGCTAGATCTGACCGAGAGATGGGCTGGGCCCCAGATGGACTTTGGAGGTGAGCAGCAAGCAACAAGGAGAACAGGAAAGGAATCGTTGAACCCATCATCTCCAGGAACCGGCCTGTCTCCGCACTCTGCCCGTCGTCGCGTCGATTCCACGCCCTCTATCTTTATATCTTTTGGGCGGCGAAGCTCATGCTTGAAGAATGAACCCCACATTCCATCGCCCTGACTCAATAGAGACACTCAGACCCCGGAGCCAGGAGAAGATTCCCTTTTAAAGTGATCTTCCTTGGGTGGAAAGCCACCTCCTGCAGTTCCCGGGCCAGCGAGGACCATAACAGTAGGGGAGGAACCCGTGACACAAGCATTCCTTGGGCCTTGTCTGAAGAGCTTTCACACTTCCTAGGTGTGAAAGAAGCTCTAAAAAATCCCCCTTTATCTGTTTTAGGAGACAGCCTTGTGTGTGGGGGGGGGAGAGGTTGTTATAGGAGTGGAAAATCCGATTGGCTGGGGACCATGGGCCTGCCTCGACACCCCAGCCACAAGCCACATTGGATGTGCGCCGATCTCCCAAAGCTCAGGGTTTAATCAGAATTAGTAATTTGCTAAACTTAAGCGTGCTTCCCGACTCTCTGTGATTCTGGGCAGCTCACAACAGCCCCACAAAGAGAGGACAATACAGCCAGCAACAAGGTGGCGAGAGACCAGTTGGCAGAGGCTTTGGTTCTTGCTTATCTTGTGGAGAGTTTGTGGAGAAGTGGAGGCCTCGGCATGAAAATCCTCCCGAATGTGTCCGTCTTAAGAAGGGCAGAATCAAACCTGGATTAATGATGGAAAATACTTTTAACGGTAGGGTCAAAAACACGACGAGGATATCAAACTGGAGAAGGCAGAATCCACAGCTTTGAATGCAAAAAAAAAAAAAAGGAAGGAGGACTGCAGAAGTTGGGATGGTCCATCACTGGAGATTTTCAAGAAGAGATTCAATCAGAATAAAAGCTGGAAGGGATCTTGGAGGTCTTCTAGTCCAGCCCTCTGCTCAAGCAGGAGAACCTATACTATTTCAGACAGGTGACTTTCCAGCCTCTTCTTAAAAACCTCCAGTGATGGAGCCCCCATGATTTCTGGAGGCAGGTTGTTCGACTGGTTAATTGTCCTCACTGTTAGGAATTTTCTCCTTAATTCCAGGTTGCTTCTCTCCTTGATTAGTTTCCATCCGTTACTTCTTGTCCTGCCTTCAGGTGCTTTGGAGAATAGCTTGACTCCCCCTTCTTTGGGGCAGCCCCTGAGATATTGGAAGATTGCTGTCATGTCTGCCCTGGTCCTTCTCTTCATTAGACTAAAAGGTAAAGGTAAAGGTTCCCGCGTACACGCGTGCTAGTTGTTTCCGACTCTAGGGGCCGGTGCTTATCTCCATTTCAAAGCCGAAGAGCCAGCGTTTGTCTGAGGACGTCTCCGTGGTCACGTGGCCGGCACGACTAGACGCCAAAGGCGCACGGAACGCTGTTCCCTTCCCACCGTAGCGGTCCCTATTTTTCTACTTGCATTTTTACGTGCTTTCGAACTGCTAGGTTGGCAGAAGCTGGGACGCGTAACAGGCGCTCACTCTGCTACGCGGCACTCGGGATTCGACCCGCCAAACTGCCGACCTTCTGATCGACAAGCTCAGCGTCCTAACCCACTGAGCCACCGCTTTATAAAGCAATGCTAATACTTTAAGTCATTTTGATTCTATGCCTCTGTTTATACAACCGAAGATTGCATTCGCTTTTTTGGCTGCTGCCGCACCCAGCTGGCTCATGCTTAAGTGATCGTCCACTGGGACTCCAAGGTCCCAGTTACTGTTTTTGAACCAGGTTTCGCCTAATTTGTCTGAAACTGTATAGAGCCATGGTGGTGAACCTATGGCACAGGCAGCACGCAGAGCCCTCTCTGTGGGCACGCGCGCCGTCGCCCCAGTCCTAGGCCTTCAGCTGGGTTTTATAAAACCTTTTTGCTTTAGGCCTCCACCGCCATGTACAAAAAGAAAAAATCAATTAATCAATTTCAACTTCTTGTGGGGGGGAAAAAAAAGTTCTCACAAAGTTGGAATTGATTGATTGAACTTTTTAGTCCCACCCAGTCTGCCGTTACCACAGCAGCCACGCCCACCCAATGGGCCACGCCCACCCAAAGGTCCATGCCCACCCAGCACCCGATGATACATAAGTGGGTTTTGGGTTGCAGTTTGGGCACTCGGTCTCTAAAAGGTTCGCCATCACTGGTATGGGGTCTGCTGCTCGAGCAAGGGGTTGGACTAGAGGACCTTCAAGGTCCCTTCCAGTTCTGTTATTCTGCTAGCTAGGTAAGGAGAGGGAGGGAGAGGGTGAAAGAGAGGGAGGGAGGGGAAGAGAGAGAGAGAGATTTGGAAGGGGTTAATTTTCAGAAGAGCACACAGACTTTCCAAATCCTGGTGCTCATGTTCTAGAAAGCAAGTGTGAACAACAGGGGACTTTGCTAGTTGAGGGCAAAAGGGATGATGGCTTAATGGAGGGTTGACTGCCATTTTTTTACTCTGAATTTTTTTAACGTAATGCCCCTATTGTGCACGCCCAACAGTTCTGCTCTCCAGGCCTGCTCTCCGCAAGAAACTGATATTTTTGGATTGGGAGGAGGTAACGTTTGATTGACGTCTGGAGGTCTTCCTCGGGAAAAGGGTCTTGCATCTGGACAGTTGTGCTTTTGATGGTTGAGTATAGATCAGACATGTCAAACACAAGGCCCGGAGGCCGGATCCGGCCCGCGAAGTGGTTTCATGTGGCCCGCGAAGCCATCCTGGAAACAGTGAGGGAACGGCCCCCACTGCCTTAACCCTGGCTCAGAGACCCTCCTTCTGCCAGAGACCCTCAGATCTGTCCCACTCCTGCCCAGGCACCCATAGGCACCCTTGATGCAAACGATGTAGAGCTGGCCACGCCCACCCAGTAGGCCATACGCACTCTAGCCACGCCCACCCAGTAGGCCACACCCACCCTGGCCATACCCACCTGGCCCCTTGAGGGCAACCACAATGCTGATGCGGCCCTCCATGAAATTGAGTTTGACACCCCTGGTATAGATAGTCTTTGTGCCTGAACGTAGGAGATGTTGCATCTCCAGAATGGGTCCCACCCCAGCCCTCTTCAGGACTTTATTTATTAATTAGATTTATTGGCTGCCCCTCTTGCCACGAGGTGACTCTTTGGATTAATTGTCCATGACTGCAACCGATGTTGTGTCAGAAGTATGTATGTCTAAAAGAAAGCTTGGCCTATGATCATTTATGGTCATTTTTTTCCCTGTGGGCACAATGGCACACGTTAAAAATGAAATTTAGTTGCTTCTCCTCAAAGTGTACACCTACATAACACACATTTAAGACATATTACATATGACATATGTATAGATTTACAACCTTACATGTAAATATTAAATACTGTCCATCTTAAATACATAACGGAAGGAGGAAGCTTGAGAGTTCACAAGGTTAATGCTGCATGGAATGAAACTGTGGCTGAATCTGGAGGTTCCGCTACGGGTACCACGAAGCCCCCTCCTCCCAGAAGGGAACAAGGAAAACAGGTTGTCAAGAGGGTATGTCGTGTCCCAGACAATCTTACGGGCCCTGATCAAACAACGCTTCTGTGCTACGTCCTGGATGGGTGGGAGGAAACTGCCAATGATCTTTTCTGCTGTCCTCACCACTCTCTGCTCCGCTTTCCTGTCTGAAGCAGGGATGCTTCCAAACCAGACTGTGATGCTGATGTATGACAGGATCCTCTCGGTCGTCCCTCTGTAGAAAGTGGTCAGGACAGGGGAAGGAAGATGTGCTTTTCTCATGCGACGCAGAAAATGCAGGCGCTGTTGAGCGACGAAGCCAGCCTGCTTGTTAACTGCACACCCAGGAATTTGATGCTGGTAATGTGAATATGAGCATGGCAAACTAGGCGGGGCATTGTTTTATTTTTTTTTTAATTCTTTTTTTATTAATAATATCAGATACGAAACTGCAAAAGAAAATAATAGGAAAGATCATGGAGGAAAAAGGGAAGGGAAAAGCATAGGAAGAAGGGGGGAAAGAAAGAAAGAAAAGGCGTTAACTTCCAGGTCCCATTGGCGGAGTGGAATAAAATAATCATATCAAACCTCAGCTTTTTACTTTTCCATACCGTAATAGTTTGAGCTAGCCATTTCTACAAAAACAAACCTACACTTTTGATTCCCACGACGGATGAATGGCTGGAGAAGTCGATGGAGTTAGCAGAGTTGGCTGAACCGACTGCTTTGATTAAAGGCAAAGACACAACCGCTTTTGTTGCTACTTGGAAACCACTTCTGGACTTTGTGCTCGAGGTGGGGGAAAAAAGACTTTGATTTTGAGTTTTAGGGAGGACCTCCTTTTACTGCTTCAGACTCCCTCCCGTGCCAGGGGCAAGGACACCCCCTCCCCCATCGCCCCGATTTCTCTGCTTTTTTTCAGCTTGTAGTTTGGGATCCTTTTATCCATCCTTTGCTGTGATTGGCCCAAAGGATCAGGAAGGGTCCTGGCTTGGCAACAATTCGTTTAATGACAAAATTACAACAGCACTGAAAAAAAGTCACTTATGCCCTTTTTTTCACACTTACCACCTTTGCAGCATCCCCCACGGTCACATGACCAAAATTTGGTTGCTCGGCAACTACTTCATATTGATGCCGGTTGCAGCATCCCGGGGGGGGGGTGGTTCATGTGATCCCCTTTTGCGACCTTCCGACAAGCAGGGAAGCTGGATTTGCTTAATGACTGCGCGACTAACTTAACATTTGCAGTGATTCACTTAACAACTGTGGCGAGAAAGGTTGTGCAATGGGGCAAGATTTGCTTCATAACTCTCTCGCTTAGCCACAGAAAAGTTGGGCTCATCTGTGGTCGTAGGTTGAGGACTACCCGTAGAAGGCTAGGGTTGGCTTACGACATGAACATTCCTGAGTCTGGAAACCCACCCCCCCTTGAGCGAAGATTAACATCCACTATTTAGTTTATTCTCCTCTGCTCCTGATTTTATCAGGCAAAGAAGAAGTATTCCAGAATCTGTGGTGCTTGCGTTAACCTCCAGGGCAATGGATTTTCTGCAGAACCGAAGGTGCAAACGCTTAACTTTCCCTGTGGAAAATCTTCTGAGTGTGGCAGTGTTATGTGCTCCTGGCTACCTTCCTTCATGGCCAGAGGCAAGTTCGCCTGACCCGTAACCAGTCAAGAATCAGTGAAGGCATTTTGTTTCATGTATTACAATAGGTGGGAAGAGAAGCTATCAAAGTTTGGTTCTCTCCAAAGTTCCAACCCAAAATATTCCCTTCTTTATACAACCGTGTCCCAGCCGCCACATCCCTCCTCTTTCCCCATTGGCTGAGGTACTATGAGGTCATGCTCTTCCCGACCTACGTATTTCCTGCTACATACTAAATCATACATCGCATGTACATTAAAATTAGGAGGTAATGTACGCAAGGTGTGTCAAATAATATTAATTCACTAATTACCGTATTTTCTGGCGTATAAGATGACTTTTTAACCCATGAAAATCTTCTCAAAAGTCAGGGGTCGTCTTATACGCCGGGTGCTGAAACTTTAGGGACAGGGCTGGCTGGAAAACCTGGAGCGGATCTCCCATTTGGTCTGCGCAGGGAAAGCGGGACCAATTGGAGAAGAAGCTGCAGTCTGTGATTTTTTACAGGCTGGGGTCTGGGCGTCTTTCCTTCTAAAGTTGAAGAGCAGCTGCAGTCTATCCCAACTTGAAAGGCAGGTGGGGAATGCAGCAGCCAGAGAAGCTGCTTAGCTCTAAGGACACATTTGACTCAGGAACTGGGCGGGCTGGCTGGAAAACCTGGAGCAGATCTCCCAATTGGTCTGCGCAGGGAAAGCTTTAGAGTGAATTAGGAAAACCCACTTGCACTGTTGTACGTTTACATGTTTGATGACAAACAGCCTTATGTTTATAAGTGACAGTTTTCCTACTAAGTACCTGCATGTCATAAGCATTTGAATTAAAATTACCATATTAAAATCAAATCTGATGTTTTTTTCATTTTTATTTGGTGTGCGTTGGAAGAGGGGTAGTCTTATACGGTGAGTATAGCCCAAACCCTATAATTTAACAGGAAATGTAGGGGGTCGTCTTATATGCCCAGTCGTCTTATACGCCGGAAAATACGGTAGGTATGCTCAGTTACCTGTTTTGAGTTATGGGGATATTTTATGCCTTCTTAGAACAATAGGTTCTTTCCTGTTTTTCAGCTCAGCTAATTTTCCTGTTACCCAATTCAGCTAGGTAGGAGTTTCCTCTTGAAGCTACTTCCTCTTACAGCTAATTCCTCTTACTGTTTTAAATTTCAAAGGACTTTCATTCACTTCTATCAGCAGCAGGATAAGTAAATATAAACCCCAGCGGGGGGAAAAACTATGCTGAGCAGAATGCTGGTACCTCTGGGATAAAATAGCACGAGCTGTATTTGGGCGGGGCAAAGGGTGTGGGTGTGGCTGAAGCAGAAAGTGGGTGTGGCCAAACAAGATTGACTTGTTTCAATCGCCAGCCATTTTGTCCAGAAAATTTGCTGGCATTTTAAACGGACCTTCTCCGATGCTATTTATTTCTTTACTGATTTGATTTTTTCCCCGTCACCTCATCTCACATCTGTGACATTTTTCCCACCCCCTGCTTTAGATCCGGAAACCGTCACTTTCATTCACTCGGCACGGCAAGGACGCAATTACAGGCGGTCCTTGATTTACAACAGTTCGTTTAATGACCGTTCAAAGTCTCAACGCCGCTGGAAAGAAAGTGACTTGTGACCGTTTTTCACACTTACGAGCCTTGCAGCGTCCCCGTGGCTCACTTGATAAAATTCAGACGCTTGGCAACCGACTCCTATTTATGACGGTCGCAGCGGCCCGGGGTCACGTGATCCCTTTTTGCGACATTCTGAAAAGCAATGTCAGATTCACTTAACAACCGTGTTTCTAACTTACCAACTGCAGTGATTCACTTAACAACGGTGGCAAGAAAGTAAAATGGGGCAAAGCTGCCTTAACAAATGTCTCGCTTAGCAATGGGAATTTGGGGCTCCGTTGTGGTCGTAAGTCGAGACCTGCCTGTATTTTAGACCAGGGGTTCCCCAACCGGGCTGTGGCCACTGGGCCACAGGGCCATGTGACGGGATGGCCAGTGCACACACACACACACACACACGCACGTGCACTCACCCCCCCACACTCACGCTAGCACCACCCATAGGATCCCGCCAGCACTAGCGCCACCCCGTTTGCAGCACTCGCACCCGCGCAGCCCCGTTTGCGCATGCGCATGCGCTCACGTGCGACCCGTTTGTGCACGTGCATGTGGGGCTCATTTTTGTGCGCGCAGGCGTGCGACCGATTTGTGCATGTGTGCACGGAGAGGTGCATGCCTCCCTTTCCGGGCCGCCAAACCAAAAAGGTTGGAGAGCCCTGTTTTAGAAAGAAAGAAAGAAGAAAGAAGAAAAGAAAAAAGAAAAACGGATAGGAGGACTCAGATGCCTTAAGTCCTTAAGAGGAATAAATCTCGTATTTGAGCCACTTGGCTGCAATTTTAATATTTTGAGGTCCCCCACAGTATGTGAAAATTGGGGGTGTCCCTTTGAGTGTAGTCCTCGGCTTACCGCCACGATGGAGTCCAAAACTTCTGTTGTTCAGTGAGACATTTGTCAAGTGAGTTTTGCCCGATTTTCACGACCTTCCTTGCCACGGTTGTTAAGTGAATCACTGCCGGTGATAAGTTAGTGACATGGCTCTTAAGCGAATCTGGCTTCCCCCCTTGACTTTGCTTGTCAGAAGGTCGCAAAAGGGGGTCCCAAGACCCTGCGACCGTCATAAATACGAGTCAGTTGTCAAGCATCTGAATTTTAATCAGGCTGCCAAGGTCGACAGTGTGAAAAGTCCTAAGTCACATTTTTCAGCGCCGTTGTAACTTTGAGCAGTCGCTAAATGAACTGTTGTAAGTCACGCCGGTAGAGATCCCTGAAATGTGGATTGAGGCCGTCGGACGGTGTAAATTTCATTATTTATTTTATTTATTTATTTTTAAAAAAGAGGGAAGAGTAATAGCAAACTCGTTTAAAACGCAACGTGGCCGGAAGAGTCGAAAAGCGCGCGGCGCAATCCCACCCACCCCCCAAAAAAAACCAAAAACAAAGACGATAATTGTAGATTTTAATGATCGTTTCAGGCTACAAGTTCTCTGTGCTGAAAATAAGAAAAAAAAACTTTTTTTAATTTTTTTTTTTGAAAAAGGAAAAGAGGGAGGAAAAAAAAAAGAAGCAAACGAAGGCAGGTAATAAATAAGTTAATAAATAAATAAATAGACGGAGGGCTGTCTTCTTCCAGCGCCCACAGGTTGGAAAAAAAATAAATCTTCGGAGATTCACACGCCGCGGGGAAAAAGGAGCGGTTTTTAGTGTCTTCTGAATCCTGAAAGCAAAGAAACGAGGGGAAATCGATTAAGAGAGGGGGAAAAAAAATCTCATCTGGAGAACTATTTATGCTGAACGTCACCACGTCAATTTGGGGTCCCAAGAAGAGGAAGCCTTTGCTTGAGGCTAGGGGGCTAAATACAGGAAATCCTCAACTTACAACCGCAACTGAGCCCAACGTTTATGTTGCTAAGCGAGACACTCTAGGGATGCTGTGTGAAAGGCGCTCCTAAGTCCCTTTTTTCAGCGGCGTGGCAACTTTGCGAACGGTCGCTAGATGAACCGTCCTAAGTTGAGGATGACCTGCAAGTGTTTGTGGTAGACGAAACGACGGGCAGCGTGGTAGTTACTATTTCAAGTTTAAACCTATATTGCTTCCTGTTTCCCTCGGCCAAGTCGCAAACATCCAGATCGTGGTTTTTTTTCCAAAACGCAACACTTTTTTCCTCGAAAAGGTTTCGCTTCCCCCGCAAGAAGCTTCTTCGCTTCCGAAGAAGAACCGAAGAAGCTTCCTTGGCTGAGAAGCGAAACCTTTTCAAGGAAAAAAAAATGAAAAGCAACCCCAGCTGCTTTTGGGGGGGGGGGGTGAAAAAACAACAACAACTTGGAATTCTGCTGAGGACTTTTTATATTTCTAAATAAAGGCAGCTTTCCTCGAAGAAATAATGAGGAGTGAAAGAGATTTTCTTTTTTTTAAAAAAAGTTTTTTTTAAGACAACTTGTGAAAACAACCGAAAGTTTGCAAAGAAAAGCAAAGCTTTTGAATGGGATCAGGACTTATTTGGGGCTTTGATAGCTACAGTATTTCCGTGACTGAGATAATCCTGATTTTGGGGAGTGTCCCTTTAAGGGGCTAATGTTTGCCCTGGGTGTTACGGTCGACTTCTTTCCTGAGTGGTGGTGACAGCCTCAACGTAAAAAAAGGAGCTCTTTTTTTCCCTTTTCTCCCAAGTTGGTGTCCAAATAATGTTGTTGTAGATGATATTAACTTGGCTGTGTTGGAGAGCAACAGGGAGCTTTTTTTAAGAATTCAGGGTTAGGGTTAGGGTTAGAGTTAGGGTTAGGGTTAGTATTTTCTTTTCTCAGAAATGTGAGAAAAGAGTGGAGCACAGCAGAGTCGAGTAGAGCAAATATGGAACAGAATAGAATAGAATAGAATAGAATAGAATAGAATAGAATAGAATAGAATAGAATAGAATAGAGTAGAGTAGAGTAGAGTAGAGTAGAGTAGAGTAGAGTAGAGTAGAGTAGAGTAGAATAGAATAGAATAGAATAGAATAGAATAGAATAGAATAGAATAGAATAGAATAGAATAGAATAGAATATAGAAGAGAGAATAGAATAGAGTAGAGTGGAGTAGAGTACATAGAATAGAATAGAATAGAGTAGAGTAGAGTAGAGTAGAGTAGAGTAGAGTAGAGTAGAAGAGAAGAGAAGAGAAGAGGAGAGAGTAGAGTAGAGTAGAGTAGAGTAGAATAGAATAAAATAGAGAATAGAGAATAGAATAGAGTAGAGTACGTAGAATAGAGTAGAGTAGAGTTGAGTAGAGTAGAATAATGGAATAGAATAGAATAGAATAGAATAGAATAGAATAGAATAGAATAGAATAGAATAGAATAGAATAGAATAGAATAGAATAGAATAGAATAGAATAGAATAGAATAGAATAACAGAGTTGGAAGTGATCCTATAGGTCATCTAGTCCAACCCCATCCCCAAGCAGGAGATCCTACCCCATTTCTGACAGATGGCAATCCAGCCTCTTCTTCAGAGCTTCCAGTGTGGGGTGTGTGGGATTCTGCTGAACAGGCTTAATAATGGATCAGAAAATAGGTACCGACTCACCTTTGCATCCCATCCCACTGACGGATCCGATCCGGTCCAACCGTCGGCCGAAGCAGCCCGATTCTCTCAGGCTTTTGGCAGCCTGAATTCCCCTCATGTGTTTTAGCAGAGCCGTCCGGTCGGAAAAGACGGGCAGATCGTCGGCCGCAGGCTGATCGTTCAGGTCTTCTTGGGCCTGGATTTCAAAGTCTTCAGGGTTGCCCTGTAGCTCCTCCATCAGGGCCACTTTCTCCTCCAACGTCTCCAGGAGAGCCTGGGGTGGGAATTGAGAAGGTTTGTGTCAGTCACAGAACAAGGCCGTCAAATCTACTGCCAAAAAAAAAAAGGGCGGGGGTAGCATCGTCTTCCTAGATCAGGGGTCCTCAACCTTGGCAACCTGCCTCCAGAGGTGGTGAATGCTCCAACACTGGAAGTTTTTAAGAAGAGACTGGACAGCCATTTGTCTGAAATGATATAGGGTTTCCTGCCTGAGCAGGGGGTTGGACTAGATGACCTCCAAGGTCCCTTCCAACTACTACTACTACTTCTTCTTCTTCTTCTTCTTCTTCTTCTTCTTCTTCTTCTTCTTCTTCTTCTTCTTCTTCTTCTTCTTCTTCTTCTTCTTCTTCTTCTTCTTCTTCTTCTTATTATTATTATTATTATTATTATTATTATTATTATTATTATTATTATTATTATTATTATTATTATTATTATTATTATTATTATTATTATTTTAAGACTTGTGGACTTCAGCTCCCAGGATTCTTGGCTGAGGAACTCTGGGAGTTGAAGTCCACAAGTCTTAAAGTTGCCAAGGTCGAGGACCCCCATCCTAGATAACTGATGGAGCCTTCATTTTTTATTCCCCCGGATGCTAGCATCCACATTTTTCTATCCTGCCAAATGTGTCCTAAAGGTGCTTTCCCCCCCCCCCCCAAGAGGCAACGGGACTTCCTTTTTTTCTCGCTGAAGACGTTTCGCTTCTCACCCAAGAAGCTTCTTCGGCTCTGACTGGAGGGTGGGGAAGGGAAGGACCATCCAGTCGGAGCCGAAGAAGCTTCTTGGAGGAGAAGCGAAACGTCTTCAAAGAGAAAAGAGAAAGTCCCGTTGCCTCGTGGGGGAAAAAAAAAAGCAGACAATCATCGCCTGGGTGGCTGAGAATCTCCACGGACGCCTGTCAAACCTGATATCAGCTTAGCAAGGGAGAGCCAGTCGGTGGGTCAAAACTCAAAAAAGTGCACCAGTCAGCCATTCCGAAGCAAAAATAGAAATGGAACTGGCACTTCTCGGGGCATCGTTGGCTGGCCCCAAACGTTGGCTCCCTCTTCTCTGAGGGATTAAAAAAAGAAAACGCCTCTTTTTCCTCCGTTTTGGATCCTGAACTGATGAGGCTCCCCCGCTGTCTTAAAATAAGCTCAAGGAAGGTGAATCCATCTGCCTTGCTGGAGTTTCTCCCGACGTTTCACAAAACTCCCTTTCTTTGCATCGGCGCTGGCCCTGTTTTCTGGGGCCGCTGGGAGCAGCACCACTCCTTTCCTTAGAATGACAGATTTCGGAAGGGACCTCGGAGGTCTTCTAGTCCAACCCCCTGCTCAGGCAGGAGAGCCTAGAAGACCATTTCAGATAGGTGGTCGTCCAATCTCTCCTCTCTGGCTAAACCCACCAGCTTTTTCTGCCGAAAGTGCGCAGGCTTCGCCATCGTCTACCTGCTTCCAACGGAGTCAGCCAATCTGTGACCTGGGTAGGACATTTAACTGGGCTCCCCTAGGATAGACTGCTCCTGAAGCTGGGTTCCCCACGAGTAAGAGCTCCTGAAAGAATTCTCTCTAAGAGGCTTGTGGCTATTACGAGGCAGAGTAGCTGGAAGGGACCTTGGAGGTCTTCTAGTCCAACCCCCTGCTCAGGCAGGAGAGCCTAGAAGACCATTTCAGATAGGTGGTTGTCCAATCTCTCCTCTCTGGCTAAACCCACCAGCTTTTTCTGCCGAAAGTGCGCAGGCTTCGCCATCATCTACCTGCTTCCAACAGAGTCAGCCAATCTGTGACCTGGGTAGGACATTTAACTGTGCTCCCCTAGGATAGACTGCTCCTGAAGCTGGGTTCCCCACGAGTAAGAGCTCCTGAAAGAATTCTCTCTAAGAGGCTTGTGGCTATTACGAGGCAGAGTAGCTGGAAGGGACCTCGGAGGTCTTCTAGTCCAACCCCCTGCTCAGGCAGGAGAGCCTAGAAGACCATTTCAGATAGGTGGTTGTCCAATCTCTCCTCTCTGGCTAAACCCACCAGCTTTTTCTGCCGAAAGTGCGCAGGCTTCGCCATCGTCTACCTGCTTCCAACGGAGTCAGCCAATCTGTGACCTGGGTAGGACATTTAACTGTGCTCCCCTAGGATAGACTGCTCCTGAAGCTGGGTTCCCCACGAGTAAGAGCTCCTGAAAGAATTCTCTCTAAGAGGCTTGTGGCTATGACGAGGCAGAGGAGCTGTAAGGGACCCCGGAGGTCTTCTAGCCCAGCCCTCTGCTCAAGCAGGAGACCTTATGCCATTTCGGACAAAATGTCCCAGAGGTGGGTTTTTTTTCCAAGAGGCCACTGGAATTTCTTGTTTGTCTCTGAAGACGTTTCGCTTCTCATCCGAGAAGCTTCTTCAGCTCTGACTGGATGGTGGGGAATGGAAAGGATTTATACTCCTTGCAGAAAGCTGGTCATACAAGTATAAATCCTTCCATTCCCCACTATCCAGTCAGAGCCGAAGAAGCTTCTCGGCCGAGAAGCGAAACTTCTTCCAAGAAAAACAAGAGAGTCCAGTTGCCACACCTTTGGGACAACCAGAACCTGGACGACGGAGAATCTCCACAGACATTCGGACGAAATTTGCAGGCAAAATTCCTGCCAGCGCCTGTGGGATAAGCCTTCACAGTCCAGATGGATCCTAAGGACCGCGTTCTCTTACCTCCATGTTGGCTAGCTCCTCGGCCGGGCTGAGGCTACGGACGGGGTGAGCCGCCGGACACTGGAAGCAGAGGAAAAACACCAAGGAGACCACGGTGAGGAGCGAACCCTTAGCATCCATTCTTGGAGATCGGAGTCGGCTGTTTCCAGAGGTGGCTTCCTCGACTTCTCTCTCGGATCTGGTGCTCTCCTTTCTCCCGCAGAGTTCTTATATGCCCTCCAGAAGCTAGCTCCACTTTCCCGGGTTATCTGGAGCACATTCCAGCGCTGTCGCTGGCATGCTGCATTTTTCCAAGAGAAGATTCTCTTTATTAGGTGTCACGGGGGCAACGGCTGTTTTCAGAGGCATGCGAGTCACAAGTCAATGATTTCATGTTGCCGGACCTCGGCGTCGATACCACGAGCCGAGATTACACAGCATCCCTGGCTGGGCATTCTTCAGATTTTCTCCCCTTTTCAGGTCGATGGCCTTTGTGGGAAGACGGTCTTTAATTTTTCCCAAGCGGGGCAAAAGGCATCCCAGAGAAACTGCCTTGTATAGAAAAGGCACAAAGGAAGGCAGACATGTTGGTGTCTAACGTAAACATCATTTATTGCTACCATATATGGCCTACACAGAGCACTTTCTGCCCCCCAATATTGGGGCTTTCTTCCCTCTGGGAGTTTTGATTTTGACATTTGTCAAGTTCTTTGTTACTCCCAACACGAGTTGTTGACACAAAGCACGCAGCCCGCCGCCCGAACTTAAAGCGACCCATTTTGTGATCCGTTGAACCGTGAAAACTACAAAGCAAGTTTGGCTAGTTGTGCACGCAGGGACGTGCACAATCCAGCTGCTTCTTAAACGCTGGAGGGAAATTGCTCCTCTCTGCAAGGTAGAGTGCTTCTGAAGATGGAGGATCTGAATCTTGGTAGCATGTGTGCGCTTGTGAATTGTGTATAAAAAGCCTGCGCCGTCTGCAAGGTATTGTAGAGCGGGGAGGAAAGAGGATTTCCCCCCCCTTCTTCTTCCAGTGATTGAATTTGTACATGCTCAGCCATCCCATGCAATCTTTCTTTCCGTGCTGAACTCAAGTGTAAGAATTTGGGCCCTGTGGGTTGTTGTTGTTGTTGTTTTGTCTCAACTGTGAACTGCTGAGAATCTCCAAGAAATCAAACTTAGGAAATAATCCCAGCTGAGCGAATGAATCCAGCCAATCCGTGCCACCTGATTGTGCCACCCAGGGTGAGGTTCTTAGGATCAACACCAGGAATTGGGAAGCCTGTCCGGGAGAATAACTCATTTACTGTACCGCTCGGGCTGTGCTTAACGGAAGATGGAAAGTCAACCGCTAAATGTCAGTGTCGGAGGAACTAAGCAAGGGAGCTGGAGAAGAGCAAGGAAAACCTTGCAGTGGGTCATTAATTTCTACCAACGGGCTTCTGGGTTGAGGTCAGTTTTGACCTTGAGGGGGGAAAGGCTTGGTGGCCGTGGAGGTCAAGGAAAAAAAAAATCCGGTCGGAGCTGGACAAAGAAGGAAACGTAAGGAGTTGGGGTTTGTTTGTGTGTTTGTGTTGCTGTCCGAGGTGCTGAACTATATATATATCTATATATCACAACTCGCTCAGAGCTTAGCAAGGGTCACCCAAACCTCTTGAGGTGCACAAGGAGATGTGAGAAATTGGTCGTTCCGGGCACTCCAGATAGGCCACAACTAGTTGGAACTCACCAATGGACATCTGGACACTTCCCTTTTGTAAGGCAGTTGCTTTTCAGGATTCTTTCCCCTCCCCTCTGTTAGACAAAAAGCCAAGTTCTCCGTTTCTACGAAACATTTATTGACGCTCGTGACAATCGGATTTGGGTGTAAAAGGGTCTCCAGGACTGTGGAGGTACAGCAGTTGAAGATTGACCGTCTGAATGTTGAATTGAATAGCCTGTATTGAACGTTAATATTTGAGACGGCGTAGAAAACGGAGTGCATCTTTTTGCAGGGGGTGGAAAAGAGATGATGGTTTTTCTTTCCCAGGTGTTGGAACAGTGCGCATTGAGGGCCTTGCTCTCCGTTTACTTCTGGAGGAAGATAATTGTTGAGGAAGTTGTGAAATTCAGCTTCTCCGCCTCCTCCAACGACCTGAAACAGAAAGTTAAAAAAAAAGGAATGGGCGAAGGGGTTCGTTCCATCATTCCCAAAGAGAAGCAAAAATACCACATTTTTAGATTCCCCAAATCCCGTTTCCGCTTAGGAGAAGCCTTGCCAGAATGTAGAAAAGAATAGATGAGGGATGCAAAATCCTTTCAGGATGATGGGCCCTTTGGGTGAGCAGTGTAACATGGAAGGCAACGAAGCCGAGTGATATGGTAACTCTCCCACCTTGGACAGCAGAAAGAGAATTCAACAGGTAGAGCTGAGCCCTTCAGATCATCTAGTCTACCTTTGTAAGAACTTGTCATTCCCCTGTTAAGTTTCTCCTGCAATGACTTTCCACCAGAATTGCCCCTTCCCGCAACTTATAAGTAAACTGGAAACTGAATTTTGGAACTGAATTATTTGTCGCTTTATGGATTCTAAAAGCGTTCTGGATTTGGTCACCCTTCTCCTGCTTTGGGGAGGGGGAAAAAAAATATCGCACCTAGCATGCATTATTATGCCTCAGATGTTTTAATTCTCGCCTGACGGTTCTTTCTTTCTTTCGATTCGTTTTGCAAAACTGGCGAAGGAATACGCCAGCAGCCGACTTTTCCTGGAGAGATTAGACCATTTTCATCCCAGTTTTAATATTTAAAGGTAAAGGTTCCCCTGCACACGCGTGCTAGTCGTTTCCAACTCTAGGGGTCGGTGCTTATCTCCGTTTCAAAGCCGAAGAGCCAGCGCTTGTCCGAGGACGTCTCGGTAGTCATGTGGCCGGCATGACTAGATGCCAAAGGCGCACGGAACGCTGTTACCTTCCCACCGGAGCGGTCCCTGTTTTTCTACTTGCATTTTTACGTGCTTTCGAACTGCTAGGTTGGCAGAAGCTGGGACGAGTAACAGGCGCTCACTCTGCTACGCGGCACTCGGGATTCGACCCGCCAAACTGCCAACCTTCTGATCGACAAGCTCAGCGTCCTAACCCACTGAGCCACCGCGTCCCTTTTTAAGTTTAAGATTTAGAGAACCTTAATTTTAAAAAGGGTGACAGGAAGCAGAGGCCATTCCACCCCACTGGGGGCAGATATTGTACACACATGCAGTTGTTGGAAAGTTTTCTCCCCCTGCTGTGGTTGGTTCAGAGTGGTTCTTGTGTGTGTGTGTGTCTGTGTGTCTGTGTGTGTGTTTTTGTGTGTGATTCCAAATCCAGACTGGCCTGTGTGTGTGGGTGGGTGGGTTTGAACAGCCCTACATTGTGAAACTCTTAAAAGGGACCTACGCGGTTTGTAGGATTTGCAGCCGAGTCCCGTCTGGGTCCCAATCCGATCGAGCCTGATTCCGAAACATCCAGAGACGTATCCCCTTGAAGCCACCAGGAATTTTCTCCACTGTGCCTGAGAGAGGGAATCCTGAAGTTGGGGCAGATGGGAAGGGATAATCTCAGCGCCTCCAAGGTCAGGATCATCGCCACTGTCACTTGCACCGCCGGTTTCGTAGTCCGGAGCTTCCAGATCCTCCTCCTGGTATTTTTCTCGCAGCCGATCAAGGAGGTGCTAAAAATGGGAGAGGGCGAAGAGAAAACGGGAACGTTCTTAAAACAGAATCCTCTCTCTCTCTCTCTCTCTCTCTCTCTCTCTCTCTCTCTCTCTCTCTCTCTCTCTCTCTCCCTCCCTCCCTCCCTCCCCCCCCCTCTCTCTCTCTCTCTCTCTGGATTTATCCCTGCCCCATCGAACCCCTGCGGAAAGCCTGGTTTGGTTGCTGAGCTGTTTCCTGCTTATTGTAATTGAACGAGATTCTAGTCCTCATGGTTCTAGGTTTGTTAACAAGAAGGTGGCAGAAGACCGCCTTCTACTTCAACCATCTACATCCCGGTTGGCAGATGCTCTGCCTCAAGATCGGGAGATCTCGTGAGATTCCCCCCCGGATTTTCAGCAAACTGGAGATCTTGGATCGGCAAATGCCTCTATTTTATTTAGGTATGGATTTAGATTTCCCATTACTCAACACCACCACCACCCATTCTCTCTCTCTCTCTCTCTCGGAGATGTCTCGCACCCTCAACTGCACACTGTTTCCCCAGCCAGAGCAGCCCTGGCAGGAGACGTTTTCCTCCCTACATCTTACCTGCAGCAACTGCAGATCTTGGCCAGAGGGACTCCACGTCACCGGATGAGCCCAGCCAGGCCCGGCCGGCAGAAACCCCACGAGCAAAGTGAAGGAACAAGTCAGAACTAGGCAGCCCATCTTGTCTGCTGAGTCTCAAGGCCTCGGGGATGTTTGTGGGACGGCAAAGGAAGGCACTTCGTTTTATAAGGCCCTGGCAAGGAGCTTTCTCTCTGCTTCAAGCCGGCTGGGGTCCGGTGGCAAAGGGCACGAATCTTGATAAGGAAACCGGTTCTAACTAGCCCGGCTAGCAGCCGAGAGTTTAGGCAAAACTGCCTCTGCTATTCACCCCCTCCTTATCCAGGAAAAGCAATTACAGTGATGTTGTTGACCTGCCGAGAGCACACGGCTGCCATTAAATCTTACAGCCTGGGGCCAGGAGATGTGTCTCAGGTTCCCCTGTCCTGGCGGGCCTCACACACACACACACACACTCCTGTTTGAATCTTTCCAGCTTCTCCATTAAGGGGATTGTGTGTGCTTGGATCTATCACTTTGGCCTGCTAGGCGATTGGACGTTCCTTGTCCAGTTTGTGCTCATGACAGACCGAAGGAAGAAGATGCAGTGAAACAAATTAGAATAGAATAGAATAGAATAGAATAGAATAGAATAGAATAGAATAGAATAGAATAGAATAGAATAGAATAGAATAGAATAGAATAGAATAGAATAATAGGAGGAATGAAGAATAGAATAGAATAGAATAGAATAGAATAGAATAGAATAGAATAGAATAGAATAGAATAGAATAGAATAGAATAGAATAATAGGAGGAATGAAGAATAGAATAGAATAGAATAGAATAGAATAGAATAGAATAGAATAGAATAGAATAGAATAGAATAGAATAGAATAGAATAGAATAGAATAGAATAGAATAATAGGAGGAATGAAGAATAGAATAGAATAGAATAGAATAGAATAGAATAGAATAGAATAGAATAGAATAGAATAGAATAGAATAGAATAGAATAGAATAGAATAGAATAGAATAGAATAATAGGAGGAATGAAGAATAGAATAGAATAGAATAGAATAGAATAGAATAGAATAGAATAGAATAGAATAGAATAGAATAGAATAGAATAGAATAGAATAGAATATCTATCCCACTTCAGACAAATGGCTGTCCATTCTTTTCTTAAAGACTTCCAGTCTTGGAGCATTCACAGCTTCTGGAGGCAGGTTGTTCCCCTGATTAATTGTTCTAACTGTCAGGAAGTTTCTCCTTAGTTCTAGGTTGCTTCTCTCCTTGACTAGTTTCCCTCCGTCGCTTCTTGTCCTGCCTTCAGGTGCTTCGGAGAATAAGCAGTCCCCCCCCACACACACACTCTTTGTGGCAGCCCCTCAAATATTGGAAGACTGCTATCATGTCACCCCCCGGCCCTTCTTTTCACTAGATTAGACCTACCCAATTCCTGCAACCGTTTATCATATGCTTTAGTCTCCAGTTCTCTAATCATCTGTGCTGCTCTTTTCTGCACTCTTTCCAGAGTCTCAACATTTTATATTATGCACATTGGGAAGAGAACGTGGTTAAATTAAATCCAGGGTGGACCGAAATCACGCAACCGCTGAATCAAATCGGGGCGACGCAGAGCTGAAGGGGGAATTGGTGCAAAGATGTATGGCAAGCTTAGGCTCTCCACATGAATCTGAACGACAGGTTGCCCTCGCTTTACAGCTGCAACTGCACCCAAAATTTTATGTTGCTAAGCGAGACATCCCTTGAAGTGAGTTTTTGGACACCCCGCCCCCATCTTACGACTTTTCTTACCATGTTTGCTGAGGGAATCAGGGCAGCTGTTAAGCGAGCCACACGGCCGTTAAGTGGATCAGCTTTCCCCGTTGAGCTTGCTTGCGAGGAGGGGATCACCTGACCCCCGCACGCGCACACACACACACACGGGACACTGCAGCCGTCATAAACGAGAGTCAGTTGTCAAGCATCCGGATGTAAATCACGTGACCCTGGGGGGGGGGGAACGCCGCGACGGTCGTTCAGTGTGAAAAACAGTCGCAAGTCACTCTTTTTCAGTGCCGTTGTGACTTTGAACGTCGCTAAGTGAACTGTTGTAAGTCAAGGACTGCCTGTACTAACAACGGTCAAGGAAAATTAACAGGGGTTAAGAACAGAAAGAATTCAAGCTGGGCTGAACTTAAGATCGCTTGTGGGTGTCCGGGGACTGACGACTGGTAACCCCTTTGACACACACCCCTCTCCCTCGGGCACAGCCAGGTCATCTCCTACATCTGACCCCTCTCGGGTGCATTGGAGGGCCCTCTGTCGATGCTCAGAGGCCTCTCCTTCATGGCTGCCCTGGCATCTGAAACTTCCGTGTCCAGCTTGATTCTGGCGGAACGACGTAGACGTGCAGCGATTCCCATGAATTCAAAACGGGGAGGAAAAAAGTCTGTATTTGGGGGGGCTGTTTGGCGGTTTCTATGAATCCAGCTACGGTTGCTGGAGTCCCGTTGCCCTTCCGTTGCCCCCTCCCCGCCTCCTTCTACCCGTTTTCATGGACGAGGCTCCCTCCTCTGTCATCTCCAGCCTGGTTAAGCTTCAAAGGGCGCCTTCCATTATTTCTATGCTAATGGCATTAACGGAGAGCAGATTTATTTTAATTAGAAGCGCCTTTTATGTGTGCAGGGGGAGAAAAATAAATACCATCTCCGTGGCCGGCGGGCCTTTTTTGTTTTAATTGAGGATTTTCCACAAGGGTTTTCATTTCTCTGGGTGAATTTGGGCCAGGTGTGGCTCAAAAGGATACTTTGAAGGTCCGGGAAAAAAGCGAGGTGGGAAAATAAATTTGGAACTAGGTGGAGACGGGGATGGAAGAGGTAGAATTTAAAACAGAAGTTGCATGCAAAAGATTAAGATTAAGGAAGGGTCTGCAAAGCCAAAGCGGAAACAATGATCTGGTTCTAAAGAGAAGTCATAACCGGTGGACAAAATTAAACTTAACAAAATCATCAAATTTATAGAAAGAAAGAAAGAAAGAAAGAAAGAAAGAAAGAAAGAAAGAAAGAAAGAAAGAAAGAAAGAAAGAAAGAAAGAAAGAAAGGAGGATGGAAGAAAAGAAAGAAAGAAAGAAAGAAAGAAAGAAAGAAAGAAAGAAAGAAAGAAAGAAAGAAAGAAAGAAAGAAAGAAAGAAAGAAAGAGGAAGGAAGGAAGGAGAGAGAAAGGAAAGAAAGAAAGAGAAAGAAAAAAGAGGATGGAAGGAAAGAGAAAAAAGGAAAGAAAGAAAGAAAGAAAGGAGGGAAGGAAAGAAAGAAAAAGAAAGGAAGGAAAAGATGAAGGAAGGAAAGAGAGAGAAAGAGAAAGAAAGGAAGGAAGGAAGAAAAGAAAGAAAGAATCCACGAGCTGCAGCCGGAGGAAAAGCTCAGGGATGGGTTTAGGTCCGGCTCATCCTTTTGCCGCAGGAGGAAACCAAACTCAGCATCCCTCCATCCTCTCTGCAAGGTGGCACAGCAAGGGAGGAGAGCCGAAGGCTGGACGGGCAGAGCTCGGCCACCGCTCGCAGCCCCCCCCCATGCCCACCCCGTGCTGAGAATGGCAGGAGGTTGCTCTGACCAGCTTCTCACCGAGAAAATAGTGAGGCCGGCTCAAAGGCGGGGGGGGGGGGGTGGGGGTGGGAAGAGAGAAAGCTCCTAGACCTAGAGAGGTGCGAAGTAACGGGAGTTGCAGAGTTGGAAGGGACCTCGGAGGTCTTCTAGTCCAGCCCCCCTGCTCAAGCAGGAGACCCTAGACCATTTCAGACAAGCGACTGTCCGGCCTTTTCTTAAAAGCCTCCGGTGATGGAGCGCCCACGACTTCTGGTGGCTGGCTGTTCCACTGGTTAATTGTCCTCACTGTCAGGAAGTTTCTCCTTAGTTCCGGGTTGCTTCTCTCTTTGATCAGTTTCCATCCGTTGCTTCCTGCATGCAGGAAGGAGGAGGAGGAGGAGGAGGAAGAAGAAGATAAGCAGGAAATGAGGAGGAGGAGGAGGAGGAGTAAGAGGAGGAGAAGGACAGGAGGAGAAGAGGAGGAAGAAGAAGAAGGGGAGAATCAGGAAAGGAGGAGGAGGAGGAGGAGGAGGAGGAGGAGGAGGAGGAGGAGGAGGAGGAGGAGGAGAGGAGGAGGAGGAGGAAGAAAGGTGCTTTGGAAAATAGATTGACCCACTCTTCTTGTGGCAGCCCCTTAGATATTCCATTCCATTCTATTCTTCATTCCTCCTATTATTCTATTCTATTCTATTCTATTCTATTCTTATTCTTATTCTTATTCTTATTCTTATTCTTATTCTTATTCTTATTCTTATTCTTATTCTATTCTATTCTATTGTTCTTAATTTCCTCTCTATTCTATTCTATTCTATTCTATTCTATTCTATTCTATTCTATTCTATTCTATTCTATTCTATTCCATATTTTCTATTCTATTCTATGCTATCCCATCCCATCCCATCCCATCCCATTCCTTTATTTGGCTCTTTGCTTGGGGCATTTGGTCCTTGCCATAAATAACAGGAGAGCAGAGGGCTGGGTGGGCGTCTTACTCTGTGGGCAGACACGGCAGTTAGTTCTGTGCCAGCGGTTCAGGTAGATTGCCATGGCATCTGAAGCTCCCCTTGCTGAGTCTCCGCCCCCCCCCTCCCACTCCCCCTTTTTATTTTTATTTTGAGTTCTAACATTTCTATCCAGGACCGTGGAGCCAAGCCCCTACCAGCCGCTCTTTCTAATTGTGCCTTGACCCCACCCGGAGCCAGCTGGATCCTGTGACTAACTGGGGCACACGGTGGCGTGGGCCGTGCCCCCCAGGTTTGCCCTTTGCAAATGTCAAAGGCGGAGGGTGGTCTGCCTCCGGTGAGAAAAAAGGTTAAGAGAATTAACAGGTTGCCCTCCTTGGCCTCCGAGACTGAATGCACCACGTTTGCCATCGACGTTTGTTGTGCCAATAGTGGCGCTTTGGGCCTTGGTCAGAAGCACGACCCCCACGGGGAGAGTGGCAGGTGTGGTAGGTAGAGAGACAAACAGACAGACAGACAGACAGACAGACAGACAGATGACGACGATAGATAGATAGATAGATAGATAGATAGATATAGATAGATAGATAGATAGATAGATAGATAGATAGATAGATAATAGATAGATAGATAGATAGATAGATAGATAGATAGATAGATAGATAGATAGATAGATAGATAATAGATAGAAGAGATAAGTAGGTAGGTAGATTGGATAGATAGATGAGAGAGAGAGAGAGAGAGAGAGAGAGAGAGAGAGATATGATAGAAATGATTAGATACATAGATAGATAGATAGATAGATAGATAGATAGATAGATAGATAGATAGATAGATAGATAGATAGATAGATAGATAGACGGACAGACAGACAGACAGACAGACAGATAGATAATAGATAGATAATAGATAGAAGAGATAAGTAGGTAGGTAGATTAGATAGATGATAGATAGATAGATAGAGAGAGAGAGAGAGAGATAGAGAGATAGAGAGATAGAGAGATAGACAGACAGACGAGAGAGAGAGAGCTCTTCTTAGAGTCCCTTGCCAATATTTTTTCTGGAATAATTTTTTTATAACTTGAATCTTGTTTGCAACGTCTCCCACTTAGCCAGCTGCTTTGCCAGGAATGGAGCGCAGCGGAGGAGATACCGCTGTCCTAAATTGGAATGGCTCTGATGAAAGGATTTGCGAGGGGCCGGAACAGGCCTGCCAGGTGGGGGTGGTCGGGTTTACGAACGTTCCCCCATTCTCACGGGCCTCTCTTCCCCCGGGGACCCAGCCACAGAAGACCCCCTCTCAAATCCTCCCAAATTCCTTTTGCCAAAATCTTCTATTTATTGAAAAAAGATGCTGGGTTCCCTTCTCCATGGGGGAGGGGGGGGAGAAAACCCGTTTCCTGGATGTAGCCATGTGCCTGTATGCTGCAGGACTGGAGCAGCATCTGTGTTTGTGTGTGTGTGTGTGTGTGTGTGTGTGTGTGTGTGTGCGTGTGCGCGCGTGTGTGTAGATGTCAGAACAGTGGCTTGTCATCGCTGCTGATTAGGAGGCGGACTTTTGAAATCTCACACTTTGGAGACGCTTGATAAGCAATTCCCGGGGCTGCAGGCCGGATTCTGGGCGAGGGGAGCTGATAAGTCTAGCTGTCATCTCATTGTTCGCACTTCGGCGGTTTGAGGCTCTCCCCCTCCCCGCTTATTCCCGGTATCTAAGTCTAATAAAATAAATAAAAATAAAATAAAATAAATAAAAAGATCTTACAGCCGCCGGGTTTGGAGAGCCACCCAACTAAAGGGGGGTCCAGCCTTCCCATCCTCAACATCTTGCAAAGCCTTTCACGAAACAGGAACGAAAGCCGAGTGAAAAGCAGAGCCTTTTTTTGGTGAGAAGACGGTTTTCCGCTTTAAAAATCCAATTTTATTTTGAGGGGCTTTCCAAGGGGAGTTAAAAAACGCCAGGAGGGTCCTGCCGAGTTTTGCCTCCAGCGAAGGCGAAGAGGTTATCCTCTCTCTAGCTGATTGAAATACAAATGGTCCTCGCCTATACGGCCCAAATTGAGCCCAAAATATCAGTTGCTAGAGAAGACAGTTGTTCAAGGAGTTTGGCTCCACTGGACAATCGTTCTCGCCACAGTCCTTGAGTTCATCCCAGGATTGTTAAGCTTCCCCCACTGACCGCTTGTCAGGAGGTCGCAAAAGGGGATCACGTGATTCCCCCACCCCACCGCCGGGGACACTGCGACCGTCGTAAGTGTGAATCAGTTCCCAAGCATCTGAGTTTTGATCACGTGACCATTGGGAGGGGGGGATGTTGCAACGGTCGTAAGTGTGAGAAAACAGCCACAGGGCCGTTGTAACTTCAAACGGGCACTGTTTTTAAGTCGAGGACAGTCAGTAACTCCTGAGTTCAAAGATCTCCACCAAAAACCTGCGCTTGGGATGGGGACTTAGCCGTTGAGGGCGCAACTGTATGAAACGAAAACAATCGAACACGAAGCATGCTTTTCCTCGAAAAATGGTTTTTTGCAAAAGCTGCTCTCGAGCGAAACAGCCGCTAGGTCGAACCCGTGCAAGTTTTGTGTTTCCAGCACACACACACACACAAAATATGCTTTTTATCCCTTTGCATTTTTTTTCTCCCAAAGTGGCATTTGCAGAGGAACCCAGGCCTTTTCTGCCCCTTTGTGCCGACTCTGACCTACGTCTCCTCCAAAGCATCCCAAGGTTTTCCAGAGTTTTCACTTCCCTCCTCAAATGCTGGCCTTGTGGCCAGAGGGTTCTCTAGTGGTTCAGCCCCCCCAAAGGGATAACGTTGCATTCCAGTTGGGTGTTGAGGTGTGAGAATGTGCGGAGGGTCTCTGACTTAACCCTCCCTCACCCACCCAGAAAAAAAACCACAGAGGGTGGTCTTCTGGCCGACTGCTTTGCACCAAGAATGGAGGTGCTGTCCGGTCCCGGAGAGTCTAATATGGTTGTGTCCCATCCTGCTGTGTTTGGCACTCTGCTGGCAGGGACTCTCCCTATCACTCAATATATTTAAATTGATTTTCCTTTTTTTAAAAAAATAAATAAATAAATGAAGGTGTGGGAAGGATCCAGACAAAGAAATCTTTTGGGAAATATTAAAAAGGCAGGAGATATTTCCCCCAAAGGATCTTAAAGGCAGAATTACGCCCTTCCCCCGCTCGAGTCTCTCTGCCCCAGGTGTGCAGAAATGCAGATGTGATGATCTTGTCAGAAAGATTGAGCCAGAAGCTGATAGGATTAGGAAGACAAAGATCCCTAGAATCAACAATCCTTCACACCAAAAAAATTCAACAGTCATCAGCCCCAGGGGATCAGGATATGACCTTTGGGACATAATAGGATTAACCCACCTCCATCAGAATACCAGAAAGGCACACTCAGACTCAGGTCAAAGTTCATGCCACAGAACGACTCCAAACAAAAGGCCCAGAAGGTATAAAATCCCACCACTCCCTACTACACGTGGTCAGTTTTTTTTCCCCAGAGCCCTATTTCTGTCTGGCTTCAATAAACTACAACTTTCTTCTTAAAGCAGTCTCCATTTTGATTATTCCCGGCTTGGACTGGACCCTGGTGACGATTTTTCTTTCAACAAAGGCTGTCTCCAAAATCCATGGAGGAAGAAACAAAACAATTTGATCCTAGCTAGCACAAGGGTCTGCAAACTTGGCAACTTGTAAGGACTTGTGGACTTCAACACCCAGAATTCCTCAGCCAGCCATGCTGGCTGAGGAATTCTGGGATTGAAGTCCACAAGTCTTAAAAGTGCCCAAGTTTGGAGAGCCCTGAGGTTAAAGCAACAGCCTCGAGAGCATGAGATGGAAGGGAAGGAAGGAAGGAAGGAAGGAAGGAAGGAAGGAAGGAAGGAAGGAAGGAAGGAAGGAAGAAGAAGAAAGAAAGAAAGGAAAGAAAGAAAGAAAGAAGAAAGAGAAAGAAAGAAAGAAAGAAAGAAAGAAAGAAAGAAAGAAAGAAAGAAAGAAAGAAGAGGAGGGGAGGAGGGGAGGGGAGGGGGAGGGAAGGGAAGAGAAGGAAGGAGAAAGAAAGAAAGATAGAGAAAGGAAGGAAGGAAGGAAGGACGGAAGGAAGGAAGGAGGGGAGGGAAGGGAAGGGAAGGAGAAAGAAAAGAAAGAAAGAAAGAAAGAAAGAAAGAAAGAAAGAAAGAAAGAAAGGAAAGAAAGAAAAGAAAGAAAGAAAGAAAGAAAGAAAGAAAGAAGAAAGGATTCTTTGCTGAGCTTTGCAGGAATCTTGATTTGGACTTTTAACCCTCCTGCCCCCAGCTGAATTCTACCCTGGCAGCCTGGATCGTGCCCACCTGGGCGTGCCAACGTCAGCAGCCTTCTGCTCTGAGGATTTCCATGCCCATCCGTGGCTTAGGGCAGAGGTCGCCAACCTTTTCGTGCCTGCGGCCCAGAGGGAAAGGGAACTGCTGGGAAATTGGTGCCTGCGTCCGTGTGCGCACGCAGAAATGTGGCCGCGGGCAGCCACGCAGCTCTAGCGGCCCTGTTTGCATAGGCGTGCAGGTGCTAGCCACCGCTGCTAGCCCCACGCGCAGGCACAAAATGGGCCGCGCAACCCACACGGCACTAGCAGCCCCATTTGCGCAGGCGCTAGCCACCAGCACTAGCCCCGCTTACACGCGCAAACGGTCCGCGGGCGTGATGAGTGGGGGGCTGAGTGCACACACTGGCCAGCCTGTCCTGCAGCCCAGTGGCCAGTAGGCCACATCCCCGGTCGTGGTCCACGGCCCATAGGTTGGGGACCCCTGGCCTAGAGGGTGCCTCCCCGTTCAGGCCAGTCACTTTTCTGTACATCTCCACAATCAATCTGGGTTCCTCAGGGTTTTCCTCCTCCTTCCCTCCCGGGCTAAATAATGCTGGAACGGCGTGTTTCGCACTCAGGATGGCGTTCCTGCTTCCCCCCCCCCCCCCCCGCCAGCCAGCTTTCCCCGGCTTCTTCTCCTATCTGGCTGAACTAAGAGCTCGTCCTGTCGACATGCCAACCTCACAACTGAGGTGACGCTGTGCCGCCTGCCGGTCCACGGTCGTCTGACCACGTTCCAACTTTTGGCCCTGTTTGCCCAACGTTCTTCTATTTCTTTTTTTTTTTTAGCTCTCCATATTGGCCAACAACACCTCGGTCAGGGCCCATATAAGCATTTCCTGGGGCACATTCCTGACGGATGAGGCTCCCTTTCCACAACTCTTTTGGGGGTGGGGGGGTGGGGGGGGTTGTCTCTCCAGGGTGTCTTTAATACCACGGAGGGTGGGGAGGGCCCTCTAAATTTAGCCACCTCTCTGCAGAAACAAGCCAACACCTTCTTAGAATAGAATCGGTCACCATACGCCTATTTCTCTCCAGTAAATCGGGGCCAGGAACCCACCTCCCTCCCTTGGCTTTTCCATCTCTATCTGTGGAGACTAAATTGCCCCAGAAAAACGAAAATCAAAACTGCCCCAGAGTCCAAGAAAAAGGTCAAACCCTAAATGGATTCCCTCCATTCCAGCATACGATATGAAGTAAAGCCCCCCCCCCAATCCAGAATATTAAAAAAGGGCAATACGTACAGGCATATTTTCCAAATCTGTTGTATATAAAAGTACCTCTTCTCCAGAGCGAGGGATGGAAACTAATCGAGGAGAGAAGCCACTTAGAACCAAGGAGGGATTTCCTGAGAGTGGGAACAATTAACCAGTGGAACAGCCAGTGTTTTTTTTTGTATAAGAAAAAGGTGCCGGGACTCCGTTCTGAGCGTTCTATGAGACAAAAAAGCCCTGGGAACAGCTGGCCACCAGAAGTTGTGAATGCTCCAACGGCGGAGGTTTTTTTTAGAAGAGATTGGACAGCTATTTTTCTGAAATGGTGTACGGTCTCCCGCTTGATCAGGGGGTTGGACTAGATGACCTCCAAGGTCCCTTCCAGTTCTGTTCTGATTTGATTGATTGGTTGATTGATTGATTGATTGATTGATTGATTGATTGATCCAAGCTTGTGGGGAAATGAAAATTTTCAGATCCAGGCAGCCCAAAATACAACTCTTGACACAGATGATGGGGGACTAAAGACGCTTTTTAAGAAAGCTTTCGGGGGAGAAAAGGGTACAGTTTTGTCAGCTCACCCTATAATGAATCGATTTGTTTTTGAGCCTATAAAATCAACTTCAACAGGCTTTGAACTTTCATTTTAACTTTTTTAACTGGGAACCATTTACTTTGGAAGAGGAAGTCTTGCCCATAAAACCAGGAGGAGTGCCAAGATAAATTTGTTGCCAAAGGAAATAACAACGATCAATTTGTCTTATTTCTGCTTTTCTATTGATCTCCGTAAAGGTAAAGGTTCCCCCGCACACGTGTGCTAGTCGTTTCCGACTCTAGGGGCCGGTGCTCATCTCCGTTTCAAAGCCGAAGAGCCAGGGCTTGTCCGAGGACGTCTCTGTGGTCACGTGGCCGGCATGACTAGACGCCAAAGGCGCACGGAACGCTGTTACCTTCCCACCGTAGCGGTCCCTGTTTTTCTACTTGCATTTTTACGTGCTTTCGAACTGCTAGGTTGGCAGAAGCTGGGACGGGTAACAGGCGCTCACTCTGCTACGCGGCACTCGGGATTCGACCCGCCAAACTGCCAACCTTCTGATCGACAAGCTCAGCGTCCTAACCCACTGAGCCACACCGTCCCTTATTGATCTCCATACAGAGTGCTAAATTTATTTGTTTGGAGGGGGAGCTTTAAAATATCCCTGGAGATAAAATTCTTCCTGTCAAAAGCATGCCTTTCCTTCATCACCACATTTTATTGGGGGGAAAAAGCAATCAAGAGCAGCAAAGGTGGCTTATTGATTTATTTTTTATAATTAACCAGCTTGGTGCTAGATAGCTGCTTTCTGAAAAGGATATGTTAGCCAGACTATTCGACGAAGCTAAAAAAAAACAAAAAACAACTTTTTGTCAAGCAGCTCGTGGTGTCTCTAAACTAACTGCACTTTTTCTATTCTTTTTCTTCTCACTTCTCCCGGCCCCTGTAATTAAGCAAGCTCAGATTTAAGGATTTGGGAAATCCTGGGGGTTGGGATTCCTATCGCTCCAATTGTGACTTTGGGCCGAGGAAATCTCTAAAGATCCAGATGGGTTGAAAACTGGTAATTTCCTCGGAGAGTTGTGAAAGTTGGTATTTGAAAAAGCAAGACGAGCATCAGACCGGATAAGGCAAAAATCACGAAACTGCTTCTGACTTATTTGCGGCCAGCTCGTGTGGGGGAATTTCCCGGAGAAAAAAAATGTGTTTGGAAGAGTCAGCGGTCAAAAGAAACCAGGCTGCCACAGAGGTGTGCAGCAGCAGAAGCCAAAAAAAAAGCTAATACAGTCCTTGGTTGGATAAACAGAGGCACAGAATCCAAATCACGTGAGGTGTTAGTAAACCAGGAGGAGTGCCAAGATAAATCTGTTGCCAAAGGAAATAACATCGATCAATTTGTCTTATTTCTGCTTTTCTATTGATCTCCATAAAGGTAAAGGTAAAGGTTCCCCCGCACATGCGTGCTAGTCGTTTCCGACTCTAGGGGCCGGTGCTCATCTCCGTTTCAAAGCCGAAGAGCCAGCGCTTGTCCGAGGACGTCTCCGTGGTCATGTGGCCGGTATGACTAGACGCCAAAGGCGCACGGAACGCTGTTCCCTTCCCACCGTAGCGGTCCCTGTTTTTCTACTTGCATTTTTACATGCTTTTGAACTGCTAGGTTGGCAGAAGCTGGGACAGGTAACAGGAGCTCCACTCTGCTATGCTATGCGGCACTCAGGATTCGACCCGCCAAACTGCCGACCTTCTGATCGACAAGCTCAGCGCTTGTCTATCAGTACCGCTTTATCAACCCTTAGCAAGGCCACACCTGGAATACCTGCATCCAGTTTCGGTCGCCACATTACGAAAAAGATGGTGAGACTTTGGGAAAAGTGCAAAGAAAAGCAACTGAGATGATCAAAGGCCTGGAGACCGAAACACATGAAGAACGGTTGCAGGATTTGAGTTTGGCCAGTCTAGAGAAAAAAAGGATTAGTGGGGATATGATAGCAGTCTACTGGTATTTGAAGGGCTGGCATAAAGAAGAGGGGGCCGGCTTATTTTGCAAAGCACCAGAAGGCAAGACAAGAAACAAAGGATGGAAACTAATCAAGGAGAGAAGCAACCTGGAATTAAGGAGAAACTTCTTAACAGGGAGGACAATTAACCAGTGGAACAGCTTTGCCTTCAGACGTTGTGGGTGCTTCATCACTGGAGGGTTTTAAGAAGAGACTGGACAACCACTTGTCTGAAACAATCTAGGGGACTCCTGCTTGATCAGGGGGTTGGACCAGAACAGGGGTCCCCAACCCCCGGTCCGTGGACCGGTCCCGGGCCATAGCACGCCAGCAACCGGTCCGCGCAAACAAGCAAAGCCCCATCCGAGGGATGCAGGCAGCACACAAAACCATGCACCCTCCGGTCTGCAGAAAAACCTCTCTCCACGGAACCGGTCCCTGGTGCCCAAAAGGTTGGGACCTCTGGGTTGAAGACCTCCAAAGTCCCTTCCAACTTTATCCTGATTCTGATTTTCAGAACATGGTGGCCAGAGCATAGAACAACTCAAACAAGCAGTAGGATGTAAAGGGTGAGGAAAAAAATGCGGGATGGAGCCCAAATGTGCCCCAGGATCCTGTTTCCAGAAAGAGCGCAGAGAAGAGCAACAAAGATGATCAGGGGGCTGGAGGCTAAAACATACAAGGAACGGTTGCTGGAGTTGGGTCTGTCTAGTTTAATGAAGAGAAGGATGAGGGGGGACATGATAGCCATGTTCCAATATCTAAGGGGCTGCCCCAAAGAAGAGGGAGTCAAGCTCTTCTCCAAAGCGCCCGAAGGCAGGACGAGAAGCCACGGATGGAAACTAATCAAGGAGAGAAGCAACCTAGAACTAAGGAGAAACTTCCTGACAGTCAGGACAATTAACCAGTGGAACAACCTGCCTCCAGAAGCGGTGAATGCTCCAACACTGGAACTTTTTGAAGAAGACATTGGACAACCAAATGGTATATAGGGTTAGTTTAATCTTTTTTAACATTTGTATTATTGTGTTTTATTGTTGTTAGCCGCCCTGAGTCCTTCGGGAGATAGGGCGGCATATAAGTCCCAAAAATAAATAAATAGATAGATAGATAGATAGATAGATAGATAGATAGATAGATAGATAGATAGATAGATAGGGTTTCCTGCCTGAGAAGCGAGGACTAGATGACCTCCAAGGTCCCTTCCAACTTTATAACAATAATAATGGTTATTGTGGTTATGGTTGTGGTCATTGTTATCTGATGAGGCAGAAAATGCGACCACAGGACAGGTGGAGCATTTCATTCGCTTTCCGAGTTTGGCCCTCTCCTTGATCCGTTCTCTGGTCTCCTTTAAAGCCGGTTTAATTTGAGGCACGGTTCAAGGCCAGCTGTAGAGCTCCCCATCTCTGCTCACTCTCCTACTTTGGGTGGGGGGGTGAAACGTGGAGAAGCCCAGCCCGAGGTGAAGTCTCGGCCTGGGCAAGAGAGTAGCAAACCTCCAAATTAGGAGAGCAGCCTCAGCTGGCAGATTCCAGCTCTGGGCGTTTCCTTTTGCAATATCTCCTGCCCGCTGGGTCTGGCCCAGCTTCAAGCGGACGTGCTGGGGCTCACGATGAAGACTAGACGGACAGACTCATCGGCCCGGCCTCCCCGCAGAAGCCCCACCACGGGACTGGCATCACCCGACACGAAAACGGGGCGAGACATTTCTGCCCTTCCCACTCTTGGCCCACTTAGGGCACGGAGGCTTCTGCAGATTGCTTGTGGATCTCTCTGGGTGATCTATTCTAAGGCATCGGATGCAAATCGTGGGATTCAAACAGGTGAACCAACGCTTCTCTGCGTGGATGCCGCTTCCGAAAGTCCATTCCGGGTCCGGGCAACAAAAAATTAGCTACCGGTTCTGCCGAACTGGTGCGAACCGGCTGAATCCCACCGCTGCCTCCAACACGGAGCCTTTGCAAGCAAGCTAAGCTGGCCACTGTCTACGTCCTGTGTTTCTCAACTAGGCTGACTTTTTGGATGCGTGAACTGCGACTCCCAGAATCCTCCAGCCAGCATGAAGAAGAAGTTAGAAACTGTAAAGAAAGAAAAAGGAGGGAACAGGGATGGTGGAGTTAGCTTTAGAAATAGAAGTATAAGTAGGAATAGAATAGAATAGAATAGAATAGAATAGAATAGAATAGAATAGAATAGAATAGAATAGAATAGAATAGAATAGAATAGAATAGAATAGAATAGAATAGAATAGAATAGAATAGAACAGAATAGTATTAAAAAGACTTGATTAGATTAGATGAACAGAACAGAAGAATTAGAGAATTAAATAGAATAGAACACAATGAATAGAACAGAATAGAATTAAAAATAGAGTAGAACAGAACAGAACAGAACAGAACAGAACAGAACAGAACAGAATAGAATAGAATAGAATAGAATAGAATAGAATAGAATAGAATAGAATAGAATAGAATAGAATCAGAATTGGATGGAACACAATGAATAGAACAGAATAGTATTAAAAAGACTTGACTAGATTAGAGGAGCAGAAGAATTAGAGAATTAAATAGAATAGAACACAATGAATAGAACAGAACAGAATTAAAAATAGACTAGAACAGAACAGAACAGAACAGAACAGAACAGAACAGAACAGAACAGAATAGAATAGAATAGAATAGAATAGAATAGAATAGAATAGAATAGAATAGAATAGAATAGAGATGGAAGGGACCTTGGAGGTCTTCTAGTCCAGCCCCTGCTCAAGCAGGAGAACCTATCCCATTTCAGACAAGTGACTGTCTAGCCTCTTCTTAAAAAGCTCCAGTGATTGAGCGCCCACGATTTCTGAAGGCAAGCTGTTAGACTAGCAGAATAGAATAATGAGGACCCAGATTGTTGGGGGCAATAAGCTGACTTTGTAATAATGCCGCTGGGTGGGGGGGGCGAAAGCCCTAATAAGCAGGCATACGCATAGAATGAAGGCTATTGCTAAGCACATTGGTTTGTGCTTTAGATTGTAAGCCGCCCTGAGTCTTCGGAGAAGGGCGGGATATAAATGGGATTAAAATAAAATAAAAAAAAATAAGTATAGAATTTGAGCAGAATTAAAATAGAACACAATGAATAGAAAAGAACAGAACAGAATTAAAAAAATACACCAGACTAGACCAGATTAGACGAACAGAATAGAATAGAATAAAGTACAGAATTAGAGCAGGATTAGAATAGGATAAAACACAATGAATAAAACAGAACGAATAGAATAGAGTAGAAATAGGACTGAAAGGGACCCTGGAGGTCTTCCAGTCCAGCCCCCTGCACAAGGCAGGAGAAAATCAGGGAAAATCTTTCGATGCCCTTGCAGCTCGTCCCAAGCTGCAGCCGTTCAGATACACCGAAACGCCCTGCACGTCATCCCTGAAATCTCAAAGCCCACCCCAAAAGTTTTGCTCCCAAATGCTTCCCCTGTCCAGCTCAGATATTTCCCAACTGCCTGAAACCAATCAAATGCAGATTTCAAATGACACAAGGCACGGTGACGGCTGGGCCTTGGCTGACCCCTGGTGGCCACCCTCTCCAAGCGCAGGCCGCCTTCTGAGTTTCAGAGAGCCTTAAAATCTTGGCTGTCGTGGGAAAATCTCCTGGTGGTCCCCAGTTCGACTTCCTTCACCAGCCCTGGTAGCGAGGGCTTCTCACAACCCGGATGGAAGGGCAAGGGGTTGGCTGTGGGAAGAGGGAGGGTCTTGAGCCTCTCTAGGGAGCCCGGGATGTCTCGCTCCCGTCCGGCGGGCGAGCCCGGCTGCACCCCAGCGTGGACGGCAGGATGACGCAGTGCTTGAGAAGCGATGGGAAGTTCTTCGCTGCCCGGATTCCTTTCGGTACCGGTGCTGAGCTGTTGGGATTCAAGAGGGGAGGGGGAAAAATGTCCACGTCTAACAGTTTCAAACTATTTCCACCCTAACCCCTAACGGTGGGGTTAGAAGAGCCCCGGCTTCATCGGGGGTCAGTCTGGATAACCTCGAGGTGACTTTTCAGCGGCATTACCTCCTGCCCAGAAGCCGAGCTCCGGCCTGCCTTCTTTCTCTGAGACATTCCTGGGTTCCAGTGGCAAACCAGGCTGTCGTTTTGGACACTGTAGTTCTTATTTCCCAGCAACCAGTAAGTCCTCATTTTCCCTTTGCCCTCCGAGAGAGAGAGAGAGAGAGAGAAAGAGAAAGAGAGAGATGAATCCCTGGTGTGGGAAGTCAGCCCCAACCCCAGAGAAGGAAGTATTAAAGGGGCCGAAAAATATATTTCCTCAAAGGATCTTAAAGAGGCAGAAAAGCATGCCCAGTTTTTCTTATTTATTTTATTTATTTTTATTTTAATCCCATTTATATCCCACCCTTCTCCGAAGACTCAGGGCGGCTTACAATCTAAAGCACAAATCAAATGTGCTTAGCAATAGCCTTCATTCTATGTATATGCCTGCTTATTAGGGCTTTCGCCCCCCCCCCCCAAGCAGCATTATTACAAAGTCAGCTTATTGCCCCCAACAATCTGGGTCCTCATTTTACCTACCTCGGAAGGATGGAAGGCTGAGTCAACCTTGAGCCTGGTGGGACTCGAACCTGCACTAATTGCAGGCAGCTGGTGTTACTTAGGGAGGCATTAGCCCACTGCTCCACCAAGGCTCTTAATAGCCCCCAAGTTTCCCTCCCGCAAGCAGAAACCAGCTCTAGTAGAAATGCAGATGTAAACCATTCAGGAAAGCTGAAGCTGGAAGTTTCAGAAGGCAAAGACCCCTAAAATCTACATACCCCACCCAAACTCTAAGACAGGAGACAATAGGATTAACCCACAGATGCCAAAGGGCACACCCAGAATACGTGACACAGGAAATACAAAGCCTCAAACAGGAACAGGAAGCAGCTCCAAGCAAAAGGCTCCGGAGGGTATAAAAACCCACTCCCTACGTGTGCTCACTCTCTTTTTCTTCCAGAGCCATCTTCCTGTCTGGCTCTCCTCTTTCAATAAACTGCAACCTTCTTCCTAAAAGCAGTCGCCATGCAGTTTATTCCCGGCTTGGACTGAACCACCATGAAGACTTTTCCTTCAACGCTGGGTTTATTTATTTATTTATTTATTTATTTATTTATTTATTTATTTATTTATTTATTTATTTATTTGATTTGTATACCGCCCTTCTCCCTAAGGACTCAGTTTAGTTTTGAGGAGAAGAAGAAAAAGAAAAAAAACCTGGGACAAAGGTTTTAAAAATGTAAACTGGGAAGCAGCAGACTAGGAGATTTCTACTGACGAAATTGTTGTCTGGAACGGCATCGGTTCTCCCGCTTGAGCAGGGGGTTGGACTAGAAGACCTCCAGGGTCCCTTCCAGCTCTGTTCGGATTGATTGATAGATAATAATGAGCAAAAACACAAACCTTCACCTCAATTTCTCCCCTGGGCTGAATGTCGTAGGCGTCGTCCTCAAGCAGGGCCTGGTAGGTGGCTGAGCTGATGTGTATTTTCTGGGCTGGGGAGGGATCATCAAAAAATAGTCTTTTAAAGAGCGGACTTTGGGCTCCCAGTCAACAGAGAAGAACGCAAGCAATCGCCCTTGATCCACAATAAAATTTAAATGCGAAGAGTGAGGCTTGCGTAATTATTTTTTTTAAAAATCCGTGAGTCGTCATTTAACTTACTCAAAAGTAAGCTAAGCGTCTAGTCCTCGCGATTCTGAATACAGGCAGCCCTCGGCTTGTGACCACAAAATGAGCCCGAAAGTTCTGTTGCTGAGCGAGACAGTTGCGAAGTGAGGTTTGCCTCATTTCACGACCGTTCTTGCCACGGTTGTTAAGGGGAAATCAGTGCAGTCGCTCATGTTGCTAAATGAATCTGGCTTCCCCCATTGACTTTGCTTATCAGGAAGTCGCAAAAGGAGATCACGTGACCCCCCCCAGGGGATGCTGCGACTGTCATAAGTATGAGTCAGGTGCCAAGCATCTGAATTTTGATCACATGACGTGAGGATGCTACAATGGTCGTAAGTGTGAAAAACTGTCATGTTACTTTTTTCAGTGTAGTTGTAACTTTGAACAGTCACTGAACGAGCTGTTGTAAGTCGAGGACTGCCTGTAAAGAGGAAGCTAGGCAGCTGCTGATCTCTGGCCCCCGCTACCCTAGCTCTATGTACATTAAAGAAAATGGATTTATATGTTTGAGTGAAACTACAGTTGCTGGAATTGGGTATGTCTAGTTTGATGAAAAGAAGGACCAGGGGTGACAGGATAGCAGTGTTCCAGTATCTCAGGGGCTGCCCCAAAGAAGAGGCAGTCAAGCTATTCTCCAAAGCACCTGAAAGCAGGACAAGAAGCAATGGATGGAAACTAGTCAAGGAGAGAAGCAACCTAGAACTAAGGAGAAACTTCCTGACAGTTAGAACAACTAGCCAGTGGAACAACCTGCCTCCAGAGGTGGTGAATGCTCCAACACTGGAAGTTTTTAAGAAGAGACTGGCCAGCCAGTATAGGGTTTCCTGCCTGAGCAGGGGGGTTGGACTAGATGACCTCCAAGGTGCCTTCCAAATAACAATAATAACAATAATAACAATAATAACAATAATAACAATAATAACAATAATAACAATAATAACAATAATAACAATTATTATTATTATTATTTATTATTATTATTATTATTATTATTATTATTATTATTATAATATTCTACAATCTGTCTATTCTATTCCATTCCATTCCATTCTATTCTATTCTATTCTAATTCTACAATCTGTCTATTCTATTCTATTCTATTCTATTCTATTCTATTCTATTCTATTCTATTCTATTCTATTCTATTCTATTCTATTCTATTCTACAATCTGTCTTTTCCATTCCATTCCATTTTGATTTTATTCTATTCCTTTCCATTCTATTCTATTCTAGTGTTATTCCATTCCATTCCATGCCCTCCTCAAGGTGTCTCTACTCACGCAGGCTGGTTGACTCCATACGGGAGGCTGTGTTCACCGTGTCGCCAAAGAGGCAATACCGGGGCATTTTGTGCCCAACAACGCCAGCCACGCAGGCTCCTGCCGGACAGGTGGAAAAGAGAGCGGTTGAGACACTCGTGGCCGGACGGACCCCACCCGCCAGCCCAGGGGTGAAGCAACGGCGGGCTCACCTGTGTGAATCCCGGCCCGTAACTCCAGCTTGCTCGTCGGCAGGTGGGGAATCGCAACCTGCCGGACCGCAGCTACCAGATCCAAGGCCATCTTGGCGATCTCGTGGGCGTGCCGGGTGCCGTTTCTCTCGGGAAGACCGCTCACCACCATGTAGGCGTCCCCGATGGTTTCCACCTTGTTGGCCCCGGGGAAAATCAGGTTACCTGCACTGGCTGGCCCGCTACGATTCCCTTAACAACCGTGGCAAGAAAGGTCTTAAAACGGGGCAAAACTCACTTAACAAGGGTCTCGCTTAACAACGGAGAGTTGGGGCTCGGTTGTGGCCGTAAGCCGAGGACTATCTTTATATGATTTTGTTTTGCGTTTTGTTGTTGTTGTTGTTGTTTGCAGGGGCCGCCGTTCTCTGACCGGATGGAGCTGCTCTGCCAACCGGGAGCAAAACCAGCCCCCGCTTTCTCGCTCTCCCCCCCCCCCAGCAGAAGAAGTTGGGGGCTGACCTTGTAGACGTCGTAGGAGTCGATCCTGGTGTCAAAGCAGATGTAAAGGTTGTTGAGCATTCCCACCACCTGCAGCGGGGTGCACGAAGCAGCGAGGGTGGTAAAACCCACAATGTCCGAAAAGAAGATGGTCACCTGGGAGAAGGAGGAAGAGGAGGAGGAGGAGGAGGAGGAGGAGGAGGAGGAGGAGGAGGAGGAGGAGGAGGAGGAGGCAGAAGGGGTGATTTTTAGCCCCTCCAAACAGGAGTGATGGTTTAACAGCATAACAGAATTAGAAGGGACTTTGAAGGTCTTCTAGTCCAGCCCCAGCTCGAGCATGAGAACCTACACCATCTCAGACAAGTGACTGTCCAGCCTCTTCTTAAAAACCTCCAGTGATGGAGCAACCAGGATTTCTGGTGGCAAGCTGTTCCCCTGGTTAATTGTCCTCAATGTTAGGAACTTTCTCCTTAATTCCAGGTTGCTTCTCTCCTTGATTAATCAATCAGGATAGACCTGAATAGAATACCCGTAACTTCTGTTCCCCTGGTTAACTATCCTCACTGTCAGGAAGTTTCTCCTTAGTTCCAGGTTGCTTCTCTCCTTGGTTAGTTTCCATCCGTTGCTTCTTGTCCGGCCTTCGGGCGGTTTGGAGAAGAGCTTGACTCCCTCTTCTTTGGGGCAGCCCTTGAGATACTGGAAGACTGCTATCATGTTCCCCCCTCGTCCTTCTCTTCATTAAACTAGACAGATCCAATTCCAGCAGCCGTTCCTTGTATGTTTTAGCCTCCAGTCCCCTGATCATCTTTGACGCTCTTCTCTGTGCCCTTTCTGGCGTCTCAATATCTTTTTTTACATCGTGGTGACCATAACTGACCAAAATGATCTTCCCATTCCTTTCTATCTTGCCCTCAGGTGCTTTGGAGAATAGGTCAACCAACCCCTCTTCTCTGTGGTAACCCCTCAAATGCTGGAAGACTGCTATCATGTCACCCCTGGTCCTTCTTTTCATTAGACTAAAAAGTAAAGGTAAAGGTTCCCCCGCACACGCGTGCTAGTCGTTTCCGACTCTAGGGGGCCGGTGGTCACGTGGCCGGCACGACTAGACGCCAGAGGCGCACGGAACACTGTTACCTTCCCACCGTAGCGGTCCCTGTTTTTCTACTTGCATTTTTACGTGCTTTCGAACTGCTAGGTTGGCAGAAGCTGGGACGAGTAACAGGCGCCCACTCTGCTATGCGGCACTCGGGATTCGACCCGCCAAACTGCCGACCTTCTGATCGACAAGCTCAGCGTCCTAACCCACTGAGCCACACCGCGTCCCTTTATTCATTAGACTAGACCGACCCAAATTTGAGGCTGACGGAAACGGACAGCGTCCGTTTCTAAGGCTCGGTCTGGGTTATAGAAATGGCAGCATCCCAGAATTCCGTGGAGGGTTTGCCAGCCGTTCCCTCTTCCCACAATGCTTTGGGGTGGCAGCAGCTGAGAAGCATTGTGGGAAATCAGACGGGCCGAGAGCTGGAGAGGACACCTGCGATAGGGTGATTTCGACACCCTACTACTACATCGTTCTTGGGACTCTGCATAGTTCCCCGAGATGGAACTAAAACTGGAAATAATGAACAGCCTCACTAGCTTTGTAAAATTATGTCTTCTACCTTTTTTGCTCTCTGTTGGAGAGAGAGAGAGACCTTATTTGTCCTCTCATGCTCCAAATTCTCGTGCTCGAGATCTTAGCCAGATTTTATCTGTAGCTTGATGTCCTGTTTTTAATTTCCCCATTATTTGCAGATGGTTTCTGATACCGCCTCTGGCTGGACATATACTGTAATTGACCAATTAGGATAATGATGACAGCACTCAGGGAAATGCAGACTAATTGGACAGGGGGGAATTAATTAAGGGGGGGTGGGGTATCCCTCCCCATGTGAGAGGGGAACAGCTGAGAACCGAGAAGCCCCCCCAAAAAAGAAGTAGTGAGAAACAAAGAGTTAATAATTATGTGACCATTCGAAAGTTCTTTGATTATGGGCCAATCAGATATAAAGAGAGTCATCATTTCCTAGGCGGAATTGTGGATGGAAGGGGTTTGAAACTATTAATATATTCCCCCAGACTCACATCAGGAGCTAGATTTGTGATTTTCCTTTGGGTCTCACCTCTCCCCTATTTGATTCTGCTTTTTATACAACAGAATCGTGCAAATGGTCAACCGGGAAGTCTATGGAGATTCTCCTTCATCCTGGTCATGGTTGTCCCGACGGTGCATTTTTCACGAGGCAACTGGACTTCGTTTTTTCTTTGAAGACGTTTGGCTTCTCACCCAAGAAGCTTCTTCGGCTCTGACTGGATGGTGGGGAGTGGAAAGATTTATATTCCTGGCAGACAGCTGGTCATTTGCATGCTTTTAGCGAGTCGTTGATGCCACCTGGAGGCTTCATAAACGCGTGGCACAAACCCATCAGGACAAAGATTCAGCAGTCCATCTGCATTGAAAGGGCCAAGGCCACTCTCTTGAAGACAGCAAAGTCCACATTTTGGACAGAGAGGACCGCTGGCTTGAAAGAGGGGTCAAAGAGGCCATCTGGGTCAAAATTGAACAGCCCTCTTTCAACAGAAGGGGAGGGATAGGGCATTAGTTTACAAGACAGTCCTTTCAGCAGCTCCATTTGCACCACTCGGGTGACCCTGAGGACACAGATAAGCCTCCAAGTGGCCTCAATGACTCTCTAAAAGGTAAAGGTAAAGGTTCCCCCGCACACGCGTGCTAGTCGTTTCCAACTCTAGGGGCCGGTGCTCATCTCCGTTTCAAAGCCGAAGAGCCAGCGCTTGTCCGAGGACGTCTCTGTGGTCATGTGGCCGGCATGACTAGACGCCAAAGGTGCACGGAACGCTGTTACCTTCCCACCGGAGTGGTCCCTATTTTTCTACTTGCATTTTTTTTATGTGCTTTCAAACTGCTAGGTTGGCAGAAGCTGGGACGGGTAACAGGCGATCCACTCTGCTACGCGGCACTCGGGATTCGACCCGCCCAACTGCCGACCTTCTGATCGACAAGCTCAGCATCCTAACCCACTAAGCCACCGCGTCCCTTCTCAACGACTCTCTAAAAGGATGCAAATGACCAACTGTCTGCAAGGAGTATAAATCCTTCCATTCCTCAACCTCTGGTCAGAGCTGAAGAAGCTTCTGGGATGAGAAGCGAAACGTCTTCAAAGAGAAAAAAGAAAGTCCAGTTGCCTCGTGAAAAAAGCACCTTTGGGACGATCAATCAGGAACCTTAAAAGTTGTCTGATCCCTTCAGATGCGATCTCTTACCTGGTCATAATTTTCTGCCTCTACGTGCTTGTGTTTCCGTAGCTGTTTGGCCACGGATTTGGGCAACATCTGATGAAGAAGGTCTTCCGCTATGCGCCTTTCCTGTTTCAAGGCCTCCGTTCGTTGCTTGAGGATCCTGGCGTAACTCTGGATCCACTCGGTCATCTCTTTGAAGGAGAAAAGGACGGCTGGGTAGATCAGACTGGTGATCAGCAAGAGGCTGATTTTGAGGCTAAGCAGGGAGACGATATCCTTGGACTTGTTCTGAAGCTTCTCCTGGCTTTTCTGAAGCAAACATCTCTGGAGGAGCTCAAGTTCATCCATCAAAGGACGGGAGAGTGACCGAAAGCCCAAAGAAGGCGCAACCGTGTGGAGTCCTTCGTGATGGGTGGCCAGGATGGAGACGTTGGGAAGCTCAGCCCAACATTCTTGGGTGCTTTCCGAGATAAAAACAGAGGAAGTAAGAAGAGCAGACAGCTGGTGCCACAAAGCTTGGACCTCCTCAGGGTAGAGGGACATTTCTTGAGCTTGTAACATAGCACCTTTGATTCCCAGGAGAAGCCTCAGAAAGACCACATCTAACCAGTCTGGATTTGACCTCATCTTTCGGTGATCTCCCTCCTCAGGCTTCTGAAGTATCTCCAAGATTCTTGAAATCATTTTGAGCTGCAGAAAAGCCATCCCAGCTCCTTCGGTGCCATTCATCCTCGCCCTGACCAAGGTGACGTAAGTTAGACAGCTGAAATGATGGTCGTCCTTGCACCAGGAAATTGTGCCGGGGTCTCCTTCTCCATATTGGTTGCAGAGAGCAACCAAGCTCTTCAGCAGGTCTTCTGGCCAAGAGATGTTCTCCACTCCCATCTCTCCTCCTCCTCTTCCTCCTCCTCTTCCTCCTCCTCCTCCTCCTCGTCCTCCTTCTCCTCCTCCTCCTCCTTGCCAATTTGCTTCTTGGGCAAGGAGATTGAACACGGAGAATGCCAGGAAACTCCGGCACGAAGAGAAGTTGCTGGCGGCCTTCTCAGCATGCCTCCAGGACTCCAGAATTTGGTTTAGATCCAAAGCGGCGTTTCCCAGCAAGGTGAACAAAGAGATTAAGCAGAGAGCCAAGATCCGTCTCACCGTCTTGCTGGCGTGGCAGTCCGACGGCGGGGAAGAACACCTGGGGAGAGCAAAGGAAGCCATTTCAGTAAGTGAGCTTCGGACGTTTTATCTCCTGCAGTTAGATGGATCCTCCTAATAATAATATGATAGGGCGGCAGAATGAGGTTAGCAAAAATTAATTGATCCAGGGTGTGTGTGTTTCCAGCCATGTTTGATATTCCATGCAAAGAGGAGTAAAACTTGACATACTGATAGACCGTATACCCAGGGCTTTTTTTTGTCATAGAATGCTCAGAATGGAGTTCCAGCACCTTTTTTGGATGGAACCTTGTAGGGTAGGCAAGGCGGGTTGTATGACACGTGTGAGTTCCGGCACCTTTTTCTTTTACAAAAAAAGCACTGCGTATACCTATATGAGATATGGGCAGAAAATTCTCCAGTGGTGGGCATTTGAGGGGAAAATACACGGCTGGTGTCATACTCGTTTTTTTCTCGTAGCTCTTTTCTCAATTTTTTTTCCTACAATACTCAAAGGTTGGTCTTAAGACTCATAAACACATCCCGACTTACATATGGTTCATGAGGGCAAATTCCTTCCCTCGGGAGAATTATAGCTAGCTTTGAATCATGTAAAACTGATGTTCTTTTATTTTGTAAATTATAGAAAGAATACATATGTAATATATAATATTGTAGCTATTTCTTTCTATAATTTACAAAATAAAAGAACATCAATTTCACGTTTTATATATGGTTGGGTGTCCCTCCCCATGTGAGAGAGAGAGAGAGAAAGAGAGAGAGAGATAGGCAGAGACAGAGAGAGGATAGATAGATAGATAGATAGATAGATAGATAGATAGATAGATAGATAGATAGATAGATAGATAGATGATAGATAGACAGACAGACAGACAGAGATATTAGATTGATACGATAGATAGATAGATAGATAGATAGATAGATAGATAGATAGATAGATAGATAGATAGACAGACAGACAGATAGATAGATAGATAGATATTAGATTGATACGATAGATAGATAGATAGATAGATAGATAGATAGATAGATAGATAGATAGACAGACAGACAGACAGACAGACAGACAGACAGACAGACAGACAGACAGACAGACATATATATGTGGGAGAGATGATAGATAGACATACAGAGACAGATAGATAGATATAGATAGATTTGGGAGAGATGAGATAGATAGATAGATAGATAGATAGATGGATGGATAGACAGACAGACAGACAGACAGACAGACAGACAGACAGACTATATATATATATATTCTGAATTAACAGTACTTCAGTTTGGAACTTGCAAACGGCTTGAATTTGAGAGCGCAAAAGAAAGACAGTTGACCGGTTCCCTTGAAAGACTGCAAAAATAAAATGGATGGATCATGGCAGCTAGAAGAGTAGCTGGGGGGGGGGGAAATGCATTGAACAGTGGAGAATTTGATGGCTGCAAAAACCCCAGCCCCCCAAAGTAAAAAATGTAGACAGTTCTTTTTATATTGTTTGGATTTCAGACCAACCCAAAATGCGCTTTACCGACTGCTTTTCTTTAAAAAAACAAACCCATTGCAAATTTTAAAAAAGGCTAGTTGGCATACATTTGTCCATGCGCTTCCCTTCTTAAAAGTCCATCGGCTTGGTCAGAATCCATTGTTAATTTTTGTTGTCTTTCTGTTTTTTTAGTTGACGGACAAATGAATTATTAAATTAGACTTGTTTGAATCTCGGTCACAGTTAAACCCCTGCCCCTCCCATCCAAACACACAACCCCTCTCCTCTTGGGCAAACGGCACCATGAGATAAAAAGTCATTTAAACTGAAGATTCTTTCTTCAACCTGAACTAGAGCGAGATTCCAAACCAGTCCCCAAATCATAAGAAAGAAAGAAAGAAAGAAAGAAAGAAAGAAAGAAAGAAAGAAAGAAAGAAAGAAAGAAAGAAAGAAAGAAAGAAAGAAGAGGAAGGAAGGAAGGAAGGAAGGAAGGAAGGAAGGAAGGAAGGAAGGAAGGAAGGAAGGAAGGAAGGAAGGAAGGAAGGAAGGAAGGAAGGAAGACAAAGAAAGGATTAAAAATGGCCCGTTTGAGGCTACTCCTGTCCCTTCCGTGGCTGGAGGCTTATTAAAAAACAAAATAAAATTGGCTTTAGGATTGCTCAAGCCAAGTGTCCAACTCACTTTCTTTGGATGAAAATTTTTGATCGGCTTTCTTAACCAGCTTCGCCATCTTAAAAAAAAAATAACTCACCTGCAAGACGAAGAGGTTTTCCGGGAGCGAAGCGGTCCTGGACCCCCATTCTTGCCTTCCTCTTTGCTGGGCTCCGGTTTCGCCTTGCAGGAAGACGAGGGAGTCAGGTTAGGGAGGCTTTCGGTCCCCGACATTGTGCGGGGTCTCCAGACTTTGGGGGCCAGGCGATGGGGCTGGGCGGGGAGAAGCCCCTTTGATCCGAGATTCTGCCGGGAAGAAGGGAGCGACACGTCTGTCCTGTTCGGCGTTTCTAGCTCTTTTGAGTCACGTAGACAAGGGATACGGATGCTGTCTCCCACTTCAGGGGATTCGAAGCGGGGGAGGAAAGGAAAAAGAGGCAGTCCTCGATTTACAACTGTTCGTTTTAGTGACCGTTCAAAGTTACAACGGCTCTGGGGAAAAAAAGGTGGCTTAGGACCGCTTTTCGCACTTAGGACCATTGTTGCATCCCTGCGATCAAAATTCAGACGCTGGGCAACCGGCTCGTATTTATGACAGCCGTAGTGTCCTGGGGTCATGTGATCCCCTTTTGTGACCTTATGTTGTGGCTCCTTGCCACCCTGTGGATCCGGCAGCTGAGTCTGAGGACTCAGAGGAGGAGGGGCCTGGAGTGACATTAGAGTCAGAGGGAGGCTCCGAGGAGCTCCAAGACGTACAGTCGGACAAGGAGCCTGGCCCCTCTACTCGTACTCAGGCTGAGACACAGCTGTGCTGGGAGACTGAGGTGGACGGTGATGAAGCACAGCTGGGACAAATCCAGGATGCATGAAAGCGCCGGCAAGAGAAGCGAGTAGGACAGAGGAATGCAATGGGGCGGCTCCAAAGGCAAAGGAGAAGGCATTAGGAAGCCAGGCCTAAAAGGGAAGGTGTGGGAGGTGCTGGTTGCCAAAGGCAACCGTTCCGGTTAGGAATCAAGTTGCGATGAATTGTGTTTGTTTTTCCTCACATCTGTGAGTAAATAAACGGAGTTTGGTTTTGTCCTGCAGTTTCTGCCTGCTTGATCTGAAAAGGGGTTTTCTCCTTCTGAGCTTAACAAGGAGCTGAGGTAGGCTAGGACAGAACAAGGCAAAGTCAACGGGGGAGCCAGATGTCACTTCACAGCTGCCTTACTAATAACTGCAGGGGCTCACTTAACAACTGAGGCAAGAAAGGCCGTAAAATGGGCAAAACTCCCAACTGTCTCACTTAGCAAAGGAAATTTGGGGCTGTGTTGCGCTCCTAAGTCAAGGACTATCTGTAGTTGGGATTAGAGCACACGTGGCGCAACTCTGCGCAGCTGCCCTGGGGATCCGTCAGAAACATAAATATTATTTTTAGATCCTTTTAGTGGTTATTTTAAAATAAATTTTA
>CM044370.1:998887-1058887 GCA_024294585.1 Vipera latastei
TCACTTAACAACCGTGTCGCTAACTTAACAATGGCAGTGATCCCCTGAACAGCTGTGGCAAGAAAGATGGAGCAAAAAGTCACTTAACGAATGTCTAACTTAGCAACAGAAATTCTAGAAACAGACATTGTGGCCGTAATTCGAGGACTACCTGTACTCCAGACTTGGTCAGGCCTTTGCAACCGTCATCATATTTTTATGTGAATAATACCGACTATAAAATACTCCGTCCCAACTGAGCGACGTCTACACTCTTGCGCCACAGAGGCAGGCATTGGAATTCACCTTCCCTTCCTTGAACACAGGATGTTCTTACTCTGTGTGCCAATTCCCGGGAACACGAGTAGAAGATACTACTACTTTGGGAGAGAAAACGTCGAGATCTCCCGCCTCAGAAACAAAAATCTGTTCTCCACCCCTCCAACTACTGCTAAGGCAGGCAGACGTTGTGATTTTTTTTTTGTTTTGCAGACTTCCTAATCTTGCCTACCAAGAAACCATCTCGAAAGGAGAGGCAGTCGGCGACAACTCTCAGGTCAATTACAAGCTTCGTGGTCCATTTCAGCACCTCTACAGCCCCAAGCAGGCTTGCAAGGACCACCGGAGCAGGGGCCCTCCCACCTTGGCAACTTTGAAGACTTCGCAGACTTCGCAGCTGGCTGAGGAATTCTGGGAGATGAAGTCCGCAAGTCTTTAAAGTTCCCACGTTTGGAGAGCCCTGAGGTTTAAGCAGCAGGCTGAAAGTTCACGTTGCGCCTTAGCCATGAAAGCCAGCTGGGTGACCTTGGGCCAGTCTCTCAGCAGAACTGACCTCACAGGGTTGTTGTTTCTGGGGAAAATAGGAGGAAGGAAGGAAGGAAGGAAGGAAGGAAGGAAGGAAGGAAGGAAGGAAGGAAGGAAGGAAGGAAGGAAGGAAGGAAGGAAGGAAGGAAGGAAGGAAGGAAGGAAGGAAGATAGATGGATGATAGATAAAAGAAGGAGGAAGCAAGATAGATAAAGAATGAAGGAAGATAGATAGATAGATAGATAGATAGATAGATAGATAGATAGATAAAAGGAAGAAGGAAGGAAGGAAGGTAGATAGAAAAGAAGGAAAAAAGACAAGACAGAGAGATAAGAAGGAAAATGGATGAAAGGAAGGGAAGGAAGGAGGAAAGGAAGGTAGATAAAGGAAAGAAAATGGATGGATGGATGGAGAAAAGGAAGATAGGCAGATAGATAGAAAAGAATGTAGATAGATAAATAGGTAGGTAGGTAGGTAGGTAGGTAGGCAGGCAGGCAAGTGGATGGACAGATAAATAGAAAGGAAGGAAACTAGATGGATAGAAGGAAGGAAGGAAGGAAGGAAGGAAGGAAGGAAGGAAGGAAGGAAGGATGGAAGGAAGGGACAGAGGGAGGGACTCCCATCTTTGTGGCACCTGGTTGGCACCAACCACCAAAAGGCACCTCCCTGAAGACACCTCTCAACCGCACCGCCCAACTGCGAAGCCGGCAGCGCCCAGCCCCGAGGCGACCCTGCCCCGAGGTGGCCAGGGGCTCCAAGCCGGGTGGCATCCCCGCACCTGAGATGAAGAGCTCGTCCCACGCCCGGCGGTGTTCCTGCACCAGCTCCTCGGCCCGCAGGGCCAGCACCTCCACCATCTCCCTCTTGGCCGCCTCCCGCAGCCGGCCGAAGGTCTCGTCCAGCTGGGCGGCCTCGATGGGCTCCGAGCACAGCACCACCGACAGCAGCGTCTCCTCGTAGCGCGAGCGGGGCGCCACCTGCACCCGGCCGGCCAGCTTCTTGGCCGCCACCACCACCAGCACCAGCTTCTTGCCGGCCGGTTGCAGCGCCCGGCCCGAGGACAGGAAGAACTGACGCTCGCCCGCCTTCTCCAAGCTGGTGGCGAAAGAGCGTCCGGACGAGGACGAGGAGGTGGACGGCGACCCCGGGCCGGCCAGCTCCAGGGTCACCGGCCGGTCGGTGGGGTTCTCCACCGCCAGGTGCTGCAAGTAGAGGTGCGGGCGGCCCCGGTGGGCCAGCAGCTCCTCCCGGACGGTCAGGCAGGCTCCGCCGGGGCCGCCGGGCTGGACGCAGCGGACCCTGCGCAGGGCACCCTCCCTGGGCAGCAGGGCCGAGCCCGCCGCCTCCTCGCTCTCAGCGCCGGCCGGGCCTCGCAGCTGCGCCAGGGGCCCGTAGTCGGTGGGCCAGGCCGGGCCGGGGCCGCCCCCGGCGGGCACCACCCAGAGGCGGTTGGCCTGGGCGTCCAGGAGCAGGTGCCCGTTGGCCACCAGCGGCGGGGGCGCTTCCCCGGCGGGCAGCAGCAGCCGGGCGCCGGCCCCGCTCCAGGCGCGGCTCTCGGCCTGCAGGCAACGCCAGGCCGCCGCCGCCCCCGCGCCGCCCCCGGCCCGCCAGCGCAGCAGCAGCCAGGCCGGCCCGCCGCCGCTGCCCAGGTACCAGGAGGCGGCCAGCAGGAAGGCCAGCAAGGCCAGCAGGCGCCGCGCCCAGCTGCTGGACAGCAGCCCCGGCAGCCCCTTCAGCCGCTGCTGCAGCCACATCGGGGCGGCGCTAGCTCATGGCGGGCACGGCTCGGCGGCTAGGCCAGTCCCCGGCGTCGGCGCGGCCTAGGTCGGCGCCGCCGTTTCCTCTTCCGCCCTCCCGGGCGGGGCGTTGGCGGCTCCTCCTCCTCCTCCTCCTCCTCCGCGCCTTTCTCCGCCTCGGCTGGGCCCGGGGGAGGTGCCGAGGCTCGGGGCGGCCTCTGGCGGCGGAGGGGAGGCCTCGGAGCATCCGCAGAGCGCCCTTGCCGCCCGGGGAGGCGTCTCGTCTGCCGGCTCTCTGAGCCTCTGCGTCGGTAGCAAGAGATCTCTGAGCCTGTGCAGAGGGCTTCTCTTCTCCGGAGGCTTTGCTGGAAGGCAGAGTGTCTCTGAGCCCGTGCAGAGGGCTTCTCTGCTCCTTTGCTTGAAGGCAGAGGGTCTCTGAGCCCGTGCAGAGTGCCTCTCTTCTCCGGAGGCTTTGCTGGAAGGCAGAGCGTCTCTGAGCCTGTGCAGAGGGCTCTGTGTTGGCAGCAGGAGATCTCTGAGCCCGTGCAGAGGGCTTCTCTGCTCCTTTGCTTGAAGGCAGAGGGTCTCTGAGCCCGTGCAGAGTACTTATCTTCTCCTGAGGCTTTGCTTGAAGGCAGAGGGTCTCTGAGCCTGTGCAGAGTACTTATCTTCTCCTGAGGCTTTGCTGGAAGGCAGAGCGTCTCTGAGCCCGTGCAGAGGGCTCTGCGTTGGCAGCAGATCTCTGAGCCTGTGCAGAGGGCTTCTCTGCTCCTTTGCTTGAAGGCAGAGGGTCTCTGAGCCTGTGCAGAGTACTTATCTTCTCCTGAGGCTTTGCTGGAAGGCAGAGCGTCTCTGAGCCCGTGCAGAGGGCTCTGCGTTGGCAGCAGATCTCTGAGCCTGTGCAGAGGGCTTCTCTGCTCCTTTGCTTGAAGGCAGAGGGTCTCTGAGCCTGTGCAGAGTACTTATCTTCTCCTGAGGCTTTGCTGGAAGGCAGAGCGTCTCTGAGCCCATGCAGAGGGCTCTGCGTTGGCAGCAGATCTCTGAGCCTGTGCAGAGGGCTTCTCTGCTCCTTTGCTTGAAGGCAGAGGGTCTCTGAGCCTGTGCAGAGTACTTATCTTCTCCTGAGGCTTTGCTGGAAGGCAGAGCGTCTCTGAGCCCGTGCAGAGGGCTCTGCGTTGGCAGCAGATCTCTGAGCCTGTGCAGAGGGCTTCTCTGCTCCTTTGCTTGAAGGCAGAGGGTCTCTGAGCCTGTGCAGAGTACTTATCTTCTCCTGAGGCTTTGCTGGAAGGCAGAGCGTCTCTGAGCCTGTGCAGCGGGCTTCTCTGCTCCTTTGCTTGAAGGCAGAGGGTCACTGAGCCTCTGTGTTGGCAGCAAGAGATCTCTGAGCCCGTGCAGAGGGCTTCTCTTCTCCTGAGGCTTTGCTTGAAGGCAGAGTGTCTCTGAGCCTCTGCAGAGGGCTCTGTCTTGGCAGCAGGAGATCTCTGAGCCCGTGCAAAGTGCTTCTCTTAAAGGCATCGTCTAGAGTCTAGACACAGAGTCTCTGAGCCTCTGCAAAGTGCTTTTTATTGGCATCAGGAGATCTCAGAGCCTCTGCAGACCACTCCTCTGTTCCCAGGGATTTCCTTGAAGGTGCAGGGCCTCTGAGCTTACACAGAGGGCTGTTAAATCAGCAGCGGGAGATCTCTAAGCCTCTGCAGAGCGTTCCTCTTCTCCCGAGGCTTTCCTTGAAGGTGCAGGGCCTCTGAGCTTACACAGAGGGCTGTTTTATCAGCAGCGGGAGATCCCCGTGCCTTTGCAAGCACCCTTTTCAAAAGGCAGGGGAGGGAAAAACCCCTCCTGGTTGCGGCTCTGCCCTGCCGCCTCTCTGCTTCCCGGCTTTCCCACCCTCTCTTTGGGACTCCAGCCTGGGAATTCTAAACCTCTTGGGGAAAAAACGTGCAGGAAGTCGGTGGCGGGTTTGTGAGACTGAGAATAAAGTGTGTGTGTGTGTGTGTGTCCTGGCTGCAGTTGTGGCAACCTCTTGCTGATTTTTGTGATTTTTTTTTCCTGCCTTCCTTTTCTGCAGGGCTGGACGCCAAGAGAGGAGAAGGACGATGGGGAGGGGAACCCGGGATGGGCCGACCGACGGAAGAGAGGAGCAAAGGGAGGAAGAGGAGGAGGAGGTTTCCGTCCCTCCCTTCCTCCCCACACTGGGGGGGGCGTGTTCATTGCGTGGCACATCAGCCCCCCCCCCCCCCCGTTCCTGGGCTGGCAAGGAGGGGCTTGCTTCCCAAGCTGAATCTGCAGCCTTCCCCTCCCAACAGCTGGCTTCACATAGCGGGGTCCCCTCCTTGAAGTCTGTCTCCCCACAATGTCCCCACCATCTCTGCTGCTCCTTCTGCTTTTCCTAGCCCCCCTGGAGGGTGGAAGCCCCTCAGCAGAAGACGGTGAGCTAAGGAATGCATGCTTGTCTCTTGTGTGTGTGTGTGTGTGTGTGTGTGTGTGTGTGTGTGCACATCCCCTTCTCTCGCAGTGTGCTCTGGGCAGACATTCCCATCATTGGCGGGTGTGTGTGTGTGTGTGTGTGCTTGAAAAGTTTGGGTAAAACTCTCTTTTCCCTGGGGAAAAAGGATGAGAGACACTGGTGCCTTGTGCAATTTTACTTAACGCCCGGTCTGTCATTTGTCACAAATGTTTTATTTGCTCGCTGGCCACGACACCACCGTGTTTTGTTTTGTTTTTTTTTAAATTAAATCTCCCTTTCTGCTTTTCTTCCTTTGCAAAAGAAAAATAAGCCGCTTCTCTTTTTTTTCTTCTCTTTTTTTTAAATTTTTCAACTATTCCAACTTGTGCCTTCTTGCTCAACGTTGACGGTCAGGGCGTCTTCTGAAGAGCTCGGTAGCGAGAAATCAGGAGAGGAGCGTCCTTTATTCAAAACCTGTCGCCTTTTGTGAGGTTCAAGTTATGTCTCCGGGGTTTGGCCACAAATCGGTGTTGCTAAATTGCAGCGGAGGGCAAATAAAATAGCCTTCATCCTTTAAATCGGCCGTGTGGGGTCTTCGGCGAGCGGCAGGCGATCTTCTCTGGATATATAAAATCAGGATGCTAACTTCCCCTTCTCGAACAGGGCTAGAAATTGCCTTTCTGACGTGCTTTTGATGTGGAGTTTGCAGGAACTTTCCCCAGCAATGTTTCACGCAAGCCTGAAGGCATCTGAGCTGGCTCTGATGAGTTAAAAGGCTGCCTTCTGTATTTCCCAAAAAAGTTTTCGGCATGTGCTGTGCTCCAAGCCCGCCAGGCTAGCAGAAACCCGAGAAGTGTAATTATAAATTACTGCTAAGGTTGTAAGCCGCTCTGAGTCTTCGGAGAAGGGCGGGATATTGTTGTTGTTGTTAGTTGCGAAGTCGTGTCCGACCCATCGCGACCCTATGGACAACGTTCCTCCAGGCCTTCCTGTCCTCTACCATCTTCTGGAGTCCATTTAAGCTCACGCCTCCTGCTTCAGGGACTCCATCCAGCCACCTCATTCTCCGTCGTCCCCTTCTTCTCTTGCCCTCAACCTTTCCCAGCGTTAGGCTCTTCTCCAGTGAGTCCTTCCTACTCATTAGGTGGCCAAAGTCTTTGAGTTTTAGCTTCAGGATCTGGCCTTCTAAAGAGCAGTCAGGGTGGATCTCCTCTAGGACTGACCGGTTTGATCGCCTTGCAGTCCGAGGGACTCGCAGGAGTCTTCTCCAGCACCAGAGTTCAAAGGCTTCAATTCTTTGGCGCTCAACCTTTCTTATGGTCCAACTTTCACTGCCATACATTGCAACTGGGAAGACCATAGCCTTGACTATACGCACTTTTGTTGACAGGGTGATGTCTCTGCTTTTTAGTGTGCTGTCTAGATTTGCCATGGCTTTCCTCCCCAGGAGCAAGCGTCTTTTAATTTCTTGGCTACAGTCCCCATCTGCAGTGATCTTGGAGCCCAGGAAAATAAAATCTGTCACTCCCTCCATTTCTTCCCCATCTATTTGCCAGGAATTGAGAGGGCCAGATGCCACGATCTTGGTTTTCTTAATGTTTAGTTTCAATCCAACGTTTGCACTCTCCTTCTTCACCAGCAACAAGAGGCTCTTCAGTTCTTCTTCACTTTCTGCCATTAGAGTGGTATCATCTGCGGGATATAAATGGAATTTTAAAAAAAAAATTCAGCTGCTTTGCTTATCCTGGCTGGTCAACTCCAGGCAGGTTTGGGGACATGTGAACGTAACTGGGAGAAGGATTCAGGCAAAGCTCCAGCACCCATTTCTGACTCCTTTCAGCTCACGTCCCACACGTGCGTCTTGGGAAAATGTCAGTATTTAGGGAGAGTGGTGTGGGGGGGAGGAAATATTGCTTGAAGGCTGGGCCATTTCTTCATTAAAAAGAGAGGTGAGATTTATTTTTTTCCAGACTGACACTTTCCCAGTTCACAAATAGCGGGGTTTTTTTGTTTTTTCAAGAAACGGGGAAAGTCTACGAAATAAATCTGGAAATGTTTCCCATTCACAGCCTGGGTTTTATAACTGTGTTGGGTCTCTTTAAGAATGCATTTGGGGGGGGGGGAAAGGGTGCAGTGATTGAGGAATGCAGGAAGATGCAGCAATGGAGGATAATTTGGGAGATACGTGTCTAATTCTTTGCTTTTTTTTTTTACAATCCATCCAGATAATTTATTGGTCCTCACTGTGGCTACCAAAGAGAGTGAAGGCTTCAGGCGTTTCAGAAGTTCGGCCCAAGTTTTTAACTACAACCTCAAGGTAGTGCAAATGTCTCAACTCTGAATAAATAGAGATCCCAGGTTCATCGCAAGACAAAATCCAATTCCTAATTACAAAACTCCCTGCGTTTCCTCGAATTTTAAAATCCACCCTTGGAAAAAGCATGAGGCAGAATCAGGCGGCATATACTGCATGTAGCCGAGCCTCAGGCAGAAGGTCCACGCAGAGAGTGGCCAAGACAGCCGAAAAGATGATAGGAAGCTGGCTTCCGTTATTCAGGACGCGGCTGACAAGCGCTCGTGTGTGCTTAGAGCACCGAGCACAGTTAGAGACCCCAGACCCCCACCCTTCACGGTCCGTTCCCGTTGCTCCCCTCCGGGGGGGGGGGGAGGAAGCTTCCGAGTATTCCCAGCAGGACCACCAGATTCTGTAACCGCTTTGTTCCCTCTGCCATCCGTCCGGTAAACTCGCAAGATGCGTTTTTGTCGCCACGTGTGTGTATACATCCGAACTAGACTGTGTTGTTTTCTGTGTCGCAGAATAGATGTGGGTCTGTGGGCATATGCAATTTTCTTTTTGTCATGTTTATGTAGTGTATATTGGAGGTGGTTACCCTTTGAGAGCTGAATGCAACAAAATTTAAATTTAATGTATGCCGATTAGTGTATATTTAAAGTGACAATAAAGTTATTCTGTTCTGTTCTACTCTATTCTATTCTATTCTATTCTATTCATTATTTCTATTACTATTCTATTCCATTATTTATTTCTATACTATTCTATTCTACTCTACTCTATTCATTATTTCTATTCCTATTCTGTTCCATTATTTATTCCTATTTTACTCTATTCTATTTATTATTTTTATTACTATTCAGTTCCATTATTTATTTCTATTCTATTCTATTCTACTCTACTCTACTGTACTCATTATTTCTATTCCTATTCTGTTCCATTATTTATTTCTTATTCTATTATATTCTACTCTACTGTATTCTGTTCATTATTTCTATTCCTATTCTGTTCCATTATTTATTCCTACTCTACTCTATTCTATTTATTATTTTTATTACTATTCAGTTCCATTATTTATTTCTATTCTATTCTATTCTATTCCACTCTACTCTACTCTACTCTATTCATTATTTCTATTCCTATTCTGTTCCATTATTTATTTCTTATTCTATTCTATTCCACTCTACTCTATTCTATTCATTATTTCTATTACTATTCTGTTTCATTATTTATTCCTATTCTACTCTACTTTATTCTATTTATTATTTTTATTACTATTCAGTTCCATTATTTATTTCTATTCTATTCTATTCTATTCTATTCTATTCTATTCTATTCTATTCTATTCTATTCTATTCTATTCTATTCTATTCTATTCTATTCCATTCCATTCCATTCCACTCCACTCCACTCCACCCTACTCTACTCTACTCATTATTTTTATTCCTATTCTGTTCCATTATTTCTTATTCTATTCTATTCTTCATTCCTCCTATTATTCTACTCTATTCTATTCTATTCTATTCTATTCTATTCTATTCTATTCTATTCCATATTTTCTGTTCTATCCTATCCTATCCTATCCTATCCTATTCACAATTTCTTAACTTCAGTTCATGAGTTTGCAATAAGGTTAGTTGTTTCTACAACTGTTAGTTGCGAATTCTTTTTCTTTCTTCATTCTACCCCAAAGCACAAACGTACTAAGTGGCTAATATCATATGATAAGCCTCGGGAATCTCCTTATAGTTCCTACTGTAAAAAAAACAAAAACTCCCAGTGCAGTGAGAGCCACTCGCTAAACAAAGACGTAAGCCGTTTCCTTCCGTTCATCTTAGAGGGAACAAGCGCTGGCAAAGTGATTTGAAACTTGCCGCAAAATTGGCTTTAATCCGCCCAGGTCCTGGGGTTAGGCGAAGAGTGGCACGATGGAGAGGACCACAGAACGTCAGCTGGGGGACAGAAGATCCGTCTTTTGAAATCGGCGTTGGAAGCCTATGCGGATAAGGAAGATCTGGTGATCCTTTTCACCGACAGGTAGGTAATTCCTGGCCGTGCAGAATTGCTAGATGCAAACATGAGCTGGGGGGGTGGGTTCATTTCTCCATGCCTCCGATAGCTGGCGGGGGGGAGCTGAACGCGGATAGCCCTCTACGTACGACCACAGTGGAGCCCAATATATCTGTCGTTAAGTGAAACGTTTGTTAAGTGAGTTTTGCCCCATTTAACAACCCTTTTTTGCCACAGTTAAGTGAATCGTTGCATTTGTTAAATTAGTAACACGGGTTGTTAAGGGAAGCTTGCTCCCCCGTTGACTTGGCTTGCCAGAAGGTCACAGAAGGGGATCACGTGACACACCCCACCCACCCACCCCGGGACGCTGCAACGGTCGTAAGTATGAACCAGTCGCCATGCCCCTGAATGTTGATCACGTGACCATGGGGACGCCACAGAGGTCGTAAGTGTGAAAAAGGGTGCGAAGTCGCTTTTTGCAGTGCTGTGGTAAAGGTGTCTAGCAGATGATACCACTCTAATGGCAGAAAGTGAAGAAGAACTAAAGAGCCTCTTGCTGCGGGTGAAGAAGGAGAGTGCAAAACTTGGGTTGAAACTTAACATTAAGAAAACCAAGATCGTGGCATCCGGCCCTCTCAATTCCTGGCAAATAGATGGGGAAGAAATGGAGGTAGTGACAGATTTTATTTTCCTGGGCTCCAAGATCACCGCAGATGGGGACTGCAGCCAAGAAATTAAAAGATGCTTGCTCCTGGGGAGGAAAGCCATGGCAAATCTAGACAGCACACTAAAAAGCAGACGTCACGCTGCCAACAAAAGTGCGTATAGTCAAGGCCGTGGTCTTCCCAGTTGCAATGTATGGCAGTGAAAGCTGGACCATAAGAAAGGCTGAGCGCCAAAGAATTGAGGCCTTTGAACTCTGGTGCTGGAGAAGACTCCTGCGAGTCCCTTGGACTGCAAGGCGATCAAACCAGTCAGTCCGAGAGGAGATCCACCCTGACCACTCTTTAGAAGGCCAGATCCTGAAGCTAAAACTCAAATACTTCGGCCACCTAATGAGAAGGAAGGACTCACTGGAGAAGAGCCTCATGCTGGGAAAGATTGAGGGCAAGAGAAGAAGGGGACGACAGAGAAGGAGGTGGCTGGATGGAGTCCCTGAAGCAGTAGGCGTGAGCCTAAATGGACTCCAGAAGATGGTAGAGGACAGGAAGGCCTGGAGGAACGTTGTCCATAGGGTCGCGATGGGTCGGACACGACTTCGCAGCTAATAACAACAAAGGTGTCTAAACAAATGGCTGTAGATCTGGGACGACCTGTATTTTGGTTGCTGCCTGACTATGATTTGTTGTGTTAACTGCGCTGCAAGATGTGGAGGATTATGTGTCACGTTTCCTACGTATGGGCTTTTTAAGTGACTCTGAGGCATTCTTTACCTTAAAAGTCCTTTACTGAGCCTAATACCCCGGCAAACACTTGCTCAAAGGAATCTGGAATCTGAAACCTCCGCCCCCTCGCACAATATATTAAACTGCAATTCTCCACCTTTCGAATTTTGTCATTAATCATATTCTCCAATTAATTTAAAGAATCCGTTTCCCTTCTGTTAGAAAACCCACCAAGGCCTTATTAGCAAGTATGTATCCGAACTGCCAGCCCAAATGTTGGAGGTGTGGTTGTGAGGATGCAACGTATTTTCATATATGGTGGACTTGTAAAAAGGTTAAAGCTTTTTGGATTAAAATTTGGTGGAATATGCAAAAGATATTCAAGAAAAGGATAAAGTTTTCTCTGCAATTGTTTTTATTGGGTATTATCACAGATACCACCGTTGTAGATATTAAATTGATGTTGAATTGAATTACGGCAGCGAGACTTTTAGTAGCGCAATATTGGAAGAAGGAAGAACTGCCGACTATAGAAGAATGGACTTTAAAAGTTTCTAACTTGGCGGAGATGGCAAAGATTTCAGCGTATTTGAAAGATCAATCGCAACAGAGATATACTGTGGAGTGGAAGAGATGGATAGATTATATTCAGAATAAATATGGGACTAAAAAGTTTCACTTAGCATTTGAATAAGTAGCGGATTTATATGATGTATAATTAGCTTGTAGTTATTTTATTAAGAGTTAAAGTGCGATAGAATTTAATATCTTATTGTTGTTTGCATATTTTAGATTATGTTTGTTTGTATTTTTATACCCTGTATTTAGCTCTGGGAAGTCAGGGAGGGGGGAGGGGAGGGGAGGGGAGAGTTGGGGAGGTTTGGGGAGGGGGGAGGGGGAGGGGAGGGGTTTTGTATTCAAAAATGTACTGTAAAACTTTTCAATAAAAAAAAAAAAGAAAACCCACCAAGGCCTTATCTTCTTTAATTTCAAATGGCCTTGAAGGTGCAATCCTCCTCATCCCCCCTCCCAACCTTAAACTCAATCTCTTAAAGCCATGCACAGGTTTAACAGACAAAATGGCTGCTTCTTCATCTCTTGTCAAGCCAGGACCTTCGACGTTAGCAGCGTTGACGTTATGATGTTCATTTAAATCAGAGTTCCCCAATCTTTCCGGATTGGCAGCCCTGAGGGGGGAAAGAGGAGATAGGCTCTGTGGGGGTGGCAGGCGCGTGTGCACGGGCACGCACGAGCCCCCATCGGGGCCGAGAGCAGCCGTGATGCTCATGCGAGTGAGGCCCCGAGTGCTCGCGCAATGGAGGCTGAGAGCACCCATGACGCAAGCACTCACCTGAGTGAGGCCCTGGGCGCTCATGCAAATGGGGCCGTCAGTGCCCACAGCGCTCACACGTGGGGCCGCCAGCACCCCCCATGCACATACCAGCCAGCCACTCACGTGGCCCCGTTGCAAGTAGGCCACGGATGGGTAGTGGGCCACGGCCCGCAGTTTGGGGACCCCCGATTTAAATGATGGTAGGGCAGCTTGACAGCAGAATCTCTATCCTGGAGGAGGGAAAAGCAAAAGGATAAAGATTGGCGAGGCTCATTTTCTCTCAGCGGGCAATTTCTTGATTACTCCCCGTCTCCTCCGTCGTGAGGTAAACTTTCCTTCCAAGGTCTCCTTTTCGCCTCTCGCAGCTACGACGTCATCTTCGCCTCAGGCCCCGCAGAAGCCCTGAAGAAATTCAAGCAGGCCAAGTCCAAAGTTCTCTTCTCCTCGGAGACTCTCATCTATCCGGACCGGAGGCTGGAAGCCAAGTATCCCCTGGTCCAAGAAGGGAAGAGATTCCTGGGCTCCGGAGGTGAGGAAAGGGGGAAAGACGGGAGCTATCGGGGGGGGAGAACTTGGGAGTGAGTGTGAAGGAAAGCGGAGCCGGGAGGAAATTTTACCTTCAAAATGGATGGATGGATAGGATACATACATAATAGATGATAGAAATGATGAGATAGATAGATAGATAGATAGATAGATAGATAGATAGATAGATAGATAGATAGACAGACAGACAGACAGACAGACAGACAGACAGAATACATAATGATAGAAATGATGAGATAGATAAATAGAGATAGATAGATAGATAGATAGATAGATAGATAGATAGATAGATAGATAGATAGATGGGATAAATGCATAATAGATGATAGAAATGATGAGATAGTCAGATAGATAGATAGATAGATAGATAGATAGATAGATAGATAGATAGATAGATAGATAGATAGATTAGTTTTAGTTTAGTTTTATTATATTTGTATACCGCCCTTCTCCCGAAGGACTCAGATAGATAGACAAGACAGACAGACAGACAGACAGAGATAGGATAAATGCATAATAGATGATAGAAATGATGACATAAGATAAACTTTATTGTCATTTTTTACTGTGGGCACAACGGTGCACATCAAAAATGAAATTTAGTTGCCCGCTCTTAAAGTGAGACACATACATGACACCCCCCCCAAAACATACTACATACAACGTATGTATAGACCCACACCCCTACATATACATAACAATAAAATATTAAACACTGTCCATCTTAAATACATAACGGAAGGAGGAAGCTTGAGAGTTCACAAGGTTAATGCTGCATGGAATGAAACTGTGGCTGAATCTGGATGTTCCGCTACGGGTACCACGAAGCCCCCTCCTCCCAGAAGGGAACAAGGAAAACAGGTCGTGAAGAGGGTGTGTGGTGTCCCAGACAATCTTACGGACCCTGTTCAAGCAACGCTTCTGTGCTACGTCCTGGATGGAAGGGAGGAAACTACCGATGAACTTTTCTGCTGTCCTTACCACTCTCTGCACCGCCTTCCTGTCTGAAGCAGGGATGCTTCCAAACCAGACGGTGATGCCGTATGACAGGATCCTCTCGGTCGTCCCTCTGTAGAAAGTGGTCAGGACAGGGGAAGGAAGATGTGCTTTTCTCATGCGACGCAGAAAATGCAGGCGCTGCTGGGCCCGCTTCACCAGTGTCCCGCTGTTGAGCGACCAAGCCAGCCTACTCGTTAGCTGCACACCCGGGAATTTGATAGATAGATAGATAGATAGATAGATAGATAGATAGATAACCTTTATTGTCATTTTTTTTCCTCTGGGCACAATGGCACACATTAAAAATGAAATTTAGTTGCTTCCTCTCAAACTGTACACATCCATAACACATTTAAAACATACCATATACAACATATGTATAGACCTACTCCTTAACATATAAGTAACATATAAATGTTTTTTCTTTGGTGTCGGCCCCAATCCTTGGGCTGAGCTGCCCGTTTGAGCTGAAGAAAGAGACGGGAACATTTAAAGGCAGTCCTCGACTCACGACAGTTCATTTAGTGACAATTTGAAATTACAACAGGATTGGGGGCAAAAAAGTCACAGAGGACCGTTTTTCACGCTTAGGACCACTGCAGCCTCCCCATGGTCACGTGACGCTTGGAAACTGACTTGTACTTATGACGGCCGCAGCCTCCTGGGGTCACGTGATTCCCATTTGCGACCTCCTGACCAGCAAAGTCAATTTTGATTTTAATTTTTGTATGTTTGTTTTTAACCCTCCCTGTAAACCGCCCTGAGTCCTACAGGAATAGGGCGGTATATTAATTTAATAAATAAATAAATAATAAATAAATAAATTGGGGGGGGGGGGAAGCCGGATTAACAAGCCGTGTTTCTAACTTAACAACTGCAGGGGTTTGTGTAACAACACTGGCAAGGAATGGGTCCAAATCCACTTAACAACTGCCTCACGTAGCCGTGGAAATGTGGCCGCAACTCCAGGGCTGTATTCTCTCTTCTTGCAGGATTCATAGGTTACGCTCCCTATCTCAGCCGGCTTGTGGCCGACTGGCACGGCCGTGACAGCGAGAGCGACCAGCTGTTTTACACCAACGTGTTCCTGGACCCTGAAAAGCGGGTGAGCCCTGATTGCACAGGCCCCAACATGCTCCACGGGGGAGAGAATGGGGGGCTAACCAGGAAATGCAGCACATACGCAGAGTCCGGCAGGCCCAGATGGTATAAATCAGACCGGGACACGGCTTTGGCCTTGCATGTCTGTGGAGATTCTCGGTCATTCAGGATCACGGTTGTCCCAAAGGTGGTTTTATTCAGGAGACAAAGAGAAACAACAACAAGAAAGTCCAGTTGCCTCCTGAAAAAAGCGCCTTTGGGACAACCATGGCCTGGATGACAGGAGACTCTCCATAGACTTTGGGATGAACGCCCTTCGAAGGGTGCGGGAGTGTGAACGGATTTCCAGAAAACATGGCCGACTCCAGGAACAAGGCAGAAAGCATCCTGCAGCCAAGATGGCTCCACACTCATTTGCATTACTGTGAGGACACAGGTAAACCCTCCAAGTGGCCGCAACGGCTCTCTCCCGTTGCCTGGAGGCGGTCCAGGTCTGGATGGGGAGAAACAGGCTTCGTCTCAATCCCGCCAAGACTGAGTGGCTGTGCATACCGGCATCTCGGGCTAACCAGTCCATTCCACCTTTAATGATGGGGGGGTGAGGTGTTACCCCCCGTCGATAGGGCTCGCAACTTGGGCGTCTTCCTGGATTTGCGGCTCAGTTTTGAAGACCATATAGGAGCCGTGACCAGGGGGGGCCTTTGCCCAGGTTCGCCTGGTACGCCAGTTGCGGCCCTACCTGGACCGAGATGCCCTGCGCACAGTCACTCATGCGCTCGTGACCTCCCGATTGGACTACTGCAACGCTCTCTACATGGGGCTGCCCTCGAGGACCACCCGGAGGCTTCAGCTGGTGCAGAATGCAGCCGCGCGAGTTGTGATGGGAGTCTCCCGATACTCCCACGTAACACCTCTGCTCCGTGAGCTGCATTGGCTTCCGGTTGCCCTCCGGGTGAGATTCAAGGTGCTGGTAATGACCTATAAAGCCCTAAATGGCTTGGGTCCGGGATATCTGAGGGAACACCTGCTGCCGGCATCAAGCTCCTTTCGTCCTGTGCGCTCCCACAGGGAGGGTCTTCTCAGGGTACCGCCGGTAAAAGATTGCCGGCGGACAATACCCAAGGGGAGGGCCTTCTCTGTGGGTGCGCCTGCCCTTTGGAACCAGCTGCCTGCAGAGCTTAGGACTGCCCCTGACCTTCACTCATTCCGCCGGGACCTGAAGACCTGGCTCTTTGAGCTTTCTGGCCTGGACTGAGAGTATTAACTGGGGTTTTAATTGTATTTTTAATTGGGGTTTTTATTTCAAGGTTAATGTAATCATTTTAATTGTTTTTATTTTTTGTAATTTGCTGTATTGTTTTTTAAAAAAACTTGTGAACCGCCCTGAGTCCTACGGGAGAAGGGCAGTATATAAGTAATAAAATAAATTAAATAAATAAATAAAAGAAGGCAAAGGACCAGCGGTCTGCAAGGAGTATAGATCTTTCCATTCCCCGCCATCCAGTCAGAGCCGAAGAAGCTTCTTGGAGGAGAGGCGAAACGCCTTCAGAGAAAAACAGGAAAGTCCAGTTGCCTCCCGAAAAGGCACCTGTGGGCTGGCCTTGCGTGGTTTTGCCCCTGATAAATTGAACCATGGAAGATGTGGCAGGTCTCTGGGCACATAAACAATTAACCAGTGGGACGGCTTGCCTCCAGAAATTGTGAGGGCTCCAACACTGGAGGTTTTTAAGAAGAGACTGGACTAGTCACTTGTCTGGAATGCTATAAGGCCGTGGTGGCGAACCTGTGGCACGCGTGCCACAGGTGACACGCAGAGCCCTCTCCGTGGGCACACGCACCGTCACCCCAGTCCTAGGCCTTCAGATGGGGTTTTTAAAACCTTTTCGCTTTAGGCCTCCGCCGCCGTGTGCAAAAAAAAAAAAAGGTTCAATCAATCAATTTCAACTTTATCGCTGGGGGAAAAAAAAGGATCTCGCAAAGTTGGAATTGATTGATTGAACTTTTTAGTCCCACCCGGTCTGCCGTGACCACCGCAGCCACGGTCACCCGATGGGCCACGCCCACCCAAATGGCCACGCCCACCCGGCCCCCCTCACGATACACAAGTGGGTTTGGGGTTGCAGTTTGGGCACTCGGGTCTCCCGAAAGGTTCGCCATGACTGCCGTAAGGTCTCCTCCTTGAGCAGGGGGCTGGACTAGAAGACCTCCCGAGGTCCATTCCAGCCGGGTTACTCTGTTAAAGTGGTGGACAGTTGTCTTCAGCCGTGGTCTTCACGGCAGGAGGAGTGGAACCAATTCCTCCAAAAGTGTGTCAGCTCTCTGGCAGTAATGCTTTCCCAGCTTGTCTCTGAAGTCTTAGCAGGAATCTGCCTTGTGTTGTCCTCTCTGATGTCGACCAACCCTCTCATTCTCCTTTTAGACACTTTCCTGACCATCCTTAATCAGGAGTCTGCACAGAACAGGTCCCAGAGATCCTGCCTTTTCCTAAAAGAGGTTAGGCAGAAAAGGTCCTGGCGGACTCCTTCCGGCTTTTCGGTTTCACTAGAGAGTGACGCGGCCGTCTTTAACAGTCACCTCTTCCAGCCCTGACCACGTTTGCCCCTTTTGTTTTTCCTTCTTCCTCTGCAGAGGACCATCAATATCACTTTGGATCACAGGTGCCGGATCTTCCAGAATCTTAACGGCGCTCTAGGTGAGCATCCGGGTGGGGAAGGGGAAAAAAAAGGCTGTTCCCTGCCATCAGGAATCAAACCTTGGCCGTCTTAAGGTTGAGTCTCCCGCTCTTGCTTGGGGAGCGATAAACAAGCTTCGCCGGACTTAACGGCCGCCTGGGGTGGGGTGGGGTGGGGTCTCCGAGGCCTCTGCCCAAATCACTTGTTTGGTTCGCCACGCAGGTCCATTTGGACTCAAACTACAGCTTTCGTTTAAAAATGCAGCTCAGGCAGCAGACGGTACGAGAAACCGCAGCTACCAAGCTTGTTTGAAACAGTGGGCGGAAAATTTGGGGTGCTATTCCTTGCCCAGAGGTTGACACCCTCAAAGGTTTAGCTGACGTCTTTAGAAACCTTTTTTGGTGGTGGCTTTAGTCAAACTGGGTGGGTTGCTCTCAAAAATCCCACTCCCGTTGCATCAGGTGGGAAAGGCTACATGCCTTTTGGCTTGGAGTGGGTGTTTATTAAAGACACGGCTGCTTTGAAAAGCTGAGTGTCATCCATCCCACTTAGTCAGTTGCAAAAATGATATCTCCTCTCCGAGGGTTCCCCAAGAGCACGTTTTAGCCTGGTTAAAGAAGTGAGCATCTGGCGAATTGGCGCAAAAACTTTACACTTAACTGCTCTTTTTCCCCTGGCCACACACAGACACACACACACACACCCTTGCAATGGGTCAGCGTCCCGTGAGCAATGCTTGTTTTGCTTTAGCAATGGAGCGTGGGCGTGCTTTCTCCCATCTCCACATTCTTTCTGTGGTCTTGAGCTGAAGTGACTTGCTTCCTTCCTTGCCCGGCACAGTGTGGATCCCAGACACACACACACACACACACACACACACACACTACTTACATCCTCCCACATTCCACTTCTTCCTCCCTCCCCCATCGCAAATGTCAGGCGGGCCAAGTTGGGAAGTGAGGCAAGCAGAATGTCAGCCATGACAAGCTGGTGTCAAATTATTGATTCCCCCAAACCACTAACTCTCCGGGGATACCTGCGAGAAAGAACCTTTTGTCTGTCTGTCTGTTTGTTTGTTTCATTCTGTTTCTCTGCTTCTTTGCTTCTGAAGACGAAGTGGCTCTGAAATTCGAAAACGGCCGGGTGAGACTGCGGAATCTGGCGTTTGATACCCTCCCAGTTGTGATTCATGGAAACGGGCCCACCAAGGTATGCCGCATATCCCAGCTGCCTGGAACTAGACAGTCTTCTAGGATGTGTACGCAGGCAGTCCTCAATTGACAACAGCTCATTTAGTGACCGTCCAAAGTTACAGATTTGCAGCGAAATCTTCCATTCTCTGCTGCTCCAGTGGCTCGGAAGGACTCTGTGCCGCCGAGTGAACACTGCTGTCTCTTTCTCCTTTTCCCCATTCTTGGAAATCCTGGCTTGTAGAGTTGTTGAAATGTAGGTAAAACAATGGTAGCCTCTCCGGTATATGTCCTTTATAAAAAGTCTTTGACTAGGGTTAAAACAGATTTAAAAGTAGGTTAAAAATGGGTTAGGTAAAAGGTAAAGGTTCCCCCGCACACGCGTGCTAGTCGTTTCCGACTCTAGGGGCCGGTGCTCATCTCCGTTTCAAAGCCGAAGAGCCAGCGCTTGTCCGAGGACGTCTCCGTGGTCACGTGGCCGGCATGACTAGACGCCAAAGGCGCACGGAACGCTGTTCCCTTCCCACCGGAGCGGTCCCTATTTTTCTACTTGCATTTTTTACGTGCTTTCGAACTGCTAGGTTGGCAGAAGCTGGGACGCGTAACAGGCGCTCACTCTGCTACGCGGCACTCGGGATTCGACCCGCCAAACTGCCGACCTTCTGATCGACAAGCTCAGCGTCCTAACCCACTGAGCCACCGCGTCCCTTGTAAAAATGAGTTAAAATAGGTGAAAAGTAGGTTAAGATGCATGGTTAAAAAGGCTTAAAAAGTTAAAATAAAAAGAAAATGAAATGAAATCTGCTACTTTTGGAGGAGCTCTTTACAGCCTTTGCTGCCTGTCCACCATCTTGGCTCCTCCAGCAAAACTCTTGTAGCATTCCCCCATGGTCATGTGATCAAAATTCGGACGCTTGGCAACGGGCTCGTATTTATGACGGTTGCAGGGTCGTGTGATCTGTTTTTGCGACTTTCTGACCAGCAAAGTCAATGGGGAAACTAGAAACACTTAAGAACCATGTGACTAGACTAGACTAGACTAAGATAGGATAGCATAGGATAGGATAGGACAGGACAGGACTAGAATAGAAGTAGAGTAGAATAAGAATAGAAAATATGGAATAGAATAGAATAGAAAATATGGAATAGAACAGAATAGAATAGAAAATATGGAATAGAATAGAATAGAATAGAATAGAATAGAATAGAATAGAATAGAATAGAATAGAATAGAATAGAATAGAATAGAAAATATGGAATAGAATAGAATAGAATAGAATAGAATAGAATAGAATAGAATAGAATAGAATAGAATAGAATAGAAAATATGGAATAGAATAGAATAGAATAGAATAGAATAGAATAGAATAGAATAGAATAGAATAGAATAGAAAATATGGAATAGAATAGAATAGAATAGAAAATATGGAATAGAATAGAATAGAATAGAATAGAATAGAATAGAATAGAATAGAATAGAATAGAATAGAATAGAATAGAATAGAATAGAAAATATGGAATAGAACAGAATAGAATAGAAAATATGGAATAGAATAGAATAGAATAGAATAGAATAGAATAGAATAGAATAGAATAGAATAGAATAGAATAGAATAGAATAGAAAATATGGAATAGAATAGAATAGAATAGAATAGAATAGAATAGAATAGAATAGAATAGAATAGAATAGAATAGAATAGAATAGAATAGAAAATATGGAATAGAATAGAATAGAATAGAATAGAATAGAATAGAATAGAATAGAATAGAATAGAAAATATGGAATAGAATAGAATAGAATAGAATAGAATAGAATAGAATAGAATAGAATAGAATAGAAAATATGGAATAGAATAGAATAGAATAGAATAGAATAGAATAGAATAGAATAGAATAGAAAATATGGAATAGAATAGAATAGAATAGAATAGAATAGAATAGAATAGAATAGAATAGAATAGAATAGAATAGAATAGAATAGAAAATATAGAATAGAATAGAATAGAATAGAATAGAATAGAATAGAATAGAAAATATGGAATAGAATAGAATAGAATAGAATAGAATAGAATAGAATAGAATAGAATAGAATAGAATAGAAAATATGGAATAGAATAGAATAGAATAGAATAGAATAGAATAGAATAGAATAGAATAGAATAGAAAATATGGAATAGAATAGAATAGAATAGAATAGAATAGAATAGAATAGAATAGAATATATAGAATAGAATAGAATAGAATAGAATAGAATAGAACTGAATAGAATAGAAAATATGGAATAGAATAGAATAGAATAGAATAGAATAGAATAGAATAGAATAGAATAGAATAGAATAGAATAGACAGAGTTGGAAGGGACCTTGGAGGTCATCTAGTGCAACCCACTCACCCAAGCCGGAGACCGCCTACACCATTTCTGACAGATGGCAGCCCAGGCTTTTCTTTTTTAACTTAACTGCAGGGATTCCCTTGACAGCTGTGGCAAGAAAGGTCGTAAAATGGTGCAAAACTCCCTTAACAAATGTCTCACTTAGCACAACGTACGTTTCGTGCTGAGTTGTGGTCGCCTGTCAAGGGCCACAGCACTCCTGTCCTGCTTGCTCTGGATCAGAGCTCGTCTGGGCTTTGATTTCCCTCTGCCGAGACAGGAAATGTTTCAGAGATTCAGGATGGAACTTAGAGGCCAAGCACTGCGTATGACTCATGGACCTCAACTCCCAGGATTCCTGAGTCAGGACTTCAACTCCCAGGATTCCTGAGTCAGCATAGCTGACTCAGGAATTCTGGGAATTGAAGTCCAGGAGTCATAAAAGAGCCGAGGTTGCCTACCCCTGACTTAGCCCAAAGGAGGCCAGCCCAGTTTCAACCCACCTGGGTGGTGGGTGATGGGAAAGAATATTATAGCAGGATCAGATTGACAAAGGAAGGAAGTCTTGTGTTTCAGCGTCGTGAACGCAGCCTTTGGGAATCTTTCTCTCCCCCCCCCCCAAAGCTGCAGCTGAATTACCTGGGGAACTACATCCCTCAGTCCTGGACCTTTGAGACGGGCTGCTCCGTTTGCAAAGAAGGCCTGAAGACTCTCCGGGGCTTGAAAGTAAGACTTTGCGCGACTCTGGGAAGGTGTTAAAAAAAAGAAAGAAAAAAAGTACTCTTGCATGGTTTCCTTGCTTGTCTTAACGCTGTGGAAAAGAGTCCTGTATTTCCGCTAGAAGGTAGGACTTTCCTGTTAAGAGGTTCTGAATAATTCGTAGACTTGAAAGGCCAAGCTTTCCCCCGTGGGTGGACGTTTGAAGGGAGAGGCGTTTTAAATCGGGTCTTACGTTTGCCAGATTGCCAAGGCTGAATTGCTCTGGTATTTTAGCAAGAAAACTTGGTTTTGAGGGGGTTATGGGGTTTTTTTTGGCTTGCCTGGGATGATGCAGCCAGGAAGTGGGAATGTTGATTAAAAAATGTAGCCTCCGCTTACAAATTAGCTGCCTTTTGTTTTACATAAAAAAGAGCCGTGGTGGCGCAGTGGTTAGAAGGCAGTACTGCAGGCTAATTCTGCCTGCAGTTCGATCCTGACCGGCTCAAGGTTTTACTCAGCCTTCCATCCTTGCGAGGTCGGTAAAATGAAGACCCAGATGGATGGGGGCGGACAAGATGTTGACATTGTAAACGGCTTAGAGAGGACTGTAAAAGCACTGTGAAGCAGTATATAAGTCTAAGGGCCATTGCTATTGTCCGTCTTTCCTTCCTTCCTTCCTTCCTTCCTTCCTTCCTTCCATCCATCCATCCATCCATGGTATGTAGTGGTTAAAATGCAGCTTTGAAGGCTGACTGCCCACAGCCAGGAGTTCGATCCTGACCGTCTCAAGGTTGACTCAGCCTTCTATCCTTCCGGGATCGGTAAAATGAGGACTCAGATTGTTGGGGGGGGGCAACAGGCTGACTCTGTAAAACTGTTTAGAGAGGAGCTGTAAAGCACGGTGAAGTGGGATATAAGTCTTAAAGTGCTATTGCTATATAAGGTGACTTATCTTCAGCTCACAAAACAGGATCGGATCCAGAGCAGTGGATTTGTGAACTTTTGAGTCTGATCTTCTTTTCACCAACCCCCCACCCCCCACTCTGCAGGAGGATGCACTTCCTCTGACAGTGATTGGCGTCTTTATTGAGCAGCCCACCCCTTTCCTCGACCAGTTCTTCAAAAGGCTCCAGCTTCTTCGCTATCCGAAAAAGAAAATCCACCTTTTCATCCACAATCACGTGAGTTGAGATATCTGGCTGAGAAGGCAGCCCCCCCACTCCTCCCGATTCATAACCCACAAGGACAAATGGTGAATGTGCTGCGTCTCTCTCTCTCTCTCTCTCTCTCTCTCCCCGGGGGGGCCTCCCCAAACAGGCCCCCCGGAAAGCAGCCCTGTTACACAGATCCGGATTCCAAGCTTAGTAGAGTCACTGGGTAACCAATGGGCACCCACAAAGTCCAGGAATTGGAACAGACCAGGATACATGACACAAGAACACAAAAGCGCCAAACTGGCCACGTTGCTCCAACAAAACTCAGGGCGGGGCTAAGTAGGCGATGCCGGTGCAGCCCTTCATGACAGGCGAGGTTGCCTCCTCATGTATAGTCTAGCTGACCCACGTGCCTGCCTCCTCTCTGCTCTACGTGTCCTCAGATCAGGAGGAGGTGTGGACTCCGCCTCCTCCTCATTGCAAACGGAGGGCAGCTACTCCCGGTCCCTGCCTGGAGCCTCCTGGCCAGCTTGTTGCATCTCACCTTCTTCAGCTTGAATGAATGAACCTTTATTGTCAAAGTACATGTATACATTGAGATTGGCTGAGCCTCCCTTCGTGCCCCCCCCCCAATTCACAGTGACAACAAACCCTCCATCTTATTACACCATGTGAGCTAATGGCACAACGCACCGGCCTCGCAAGTCAATCATGGATAAAGTTTATAAAAATTATTTTCCATTCAAAAGCCTGACAGCCCGCGGATAAAAGCTGTTTTTCAGCCTGTTGGTGCAGCTGGCTATACTCCTGTATCTCCTACCTGATGGTGGGAGAGTAAAGAGATACCGTCCAGGGTGTGAGTCGTCCCTGAGGATTTTCCTCACTCTTCCAAGGCAGCGGGCCCTGGCGAGGTCATCCAGTGGTGTCAGCAGGACAGCCCACAATGTCTTGTGCTATGCTCACCACCCTCTGTAATGCTGGCCTATCCGCGGCTGTCAGACCAGCATACCAAACCACAATGCAGTACGAGAGGATGCTCTCTATAGTAGACCGGTAAAAGAGGGTCATTAGCCGTTGTTCTACCCTGTTTTTCCGCAAGACCCTGAGAAAGTGAAGTCTCTGTTGGGCCTTTCTGGCCACCTGGGTCGTATTTCCAGGTCAGATCTTCGCAGAGATCCTCCAATCGACCCAGCTGAGGCGGGCCCATCAGGCTGGCCCTCTCCAAGCCCCCATCCTGAGCAATACTTGGCTCAGACTCGCTCTCCTCCTCTGAACTGGCATCTGGAGAGGAGTCCGGGGCCGGATCGGTGACAGTAAATGAGGCAGCTTTGCCAGGGTGACTGGCCCCTGGGTAACCTCTCTCGCTTCTTGTCGCACGCAGGAGAGACATCACCTGTCCCAGGTGAGCTCCTTTGTGGAGAAGCACGGCCAGGAATATCGCTCCCTCAAAGTGATGGGGCCGGAGGATAATCTGGAGAACGCCGATGCTCGCAACCTGAGCATGTAAGAAACGCGGAGAGGTTTCCCCCCCCACCCACCTCACCCCAAACTCGGTTCTTTTTCCCCTGAGGCTGGGACCCGAGTCGTGTGCTTCCTCCCCTTCCAGGAATATGTGCAAGCAGAACCCGGCGTGTGAATATTACTTCAGTCTTGATGCCGAGGTGGTGCTCAAGAACCCCGATGCCCTGCAGATCCTGATGGAACAGAATAAGTGAGTTGGGTTTTGCGCTGTAGGTTGCCCTCCTGGGACTGGCAGGCCAAAGGGAAGGGAAGGGAAGGGAAGGGAAGGGAAGGGAATGGAATGGAATGGAATGGAACGAACAGAACAGAACAGAACAGAACAGAACAGAACAGAATAGAATAGAATAATAGGAATGAAGAATAGAACAGAACAGAATAGAATAGAATAAGAAAGGATTAGAACAGAACAGAATAGAATAGAGAATGGAATGGAATAGAATAGAATAGAATGGAATGGAAGGAATAATAATAGAATGGAATGGAATGGAATGGAATGGAATGGAATGGAATGGAATGGAATGGAATGGAATGGAATAGAATAGAATAGAATAGAATAGAATAGAATAGAATAGAATAGAATAACAGAACAGAACAGAACAGAACAGAATAGAATAGAATAGAATAGAATAGAATAAGAAAGGAATAGAACAGAACACAATAGAGATTGGAATGGAATGGAATGGAATGGAATAGAATAGAATAGAATAGAATAGAATAGAATAGAATAGAATAGAATAGAATAGAATAGAATAGAATAGAATAACAGAACAGAACAGAACAGAACAGAACAGAACAGAATAGAATAGAATAGAATAAGAAAGGAATAGAACAGAACACAATAGAGATTGGAATGGAATGGAATGGAATGGAATAGAATAGAATAGAATAGAATAGAATAGAATAGAATAGAATAGAATAGAATAGAATAACAGAACAGAACAGAACAGAACAGAACAGAACAGAACAGAATAGAATAGAATAGAATAGAATAAGAAAGGAATAGAACAGAACACAATAGAGATTGGAATGGAATGGAATGGAATGGAATAGAATAGAATAGAATAGAATAGAATAGAATAGAATAGAATAGAATAGAATAGAATAGAATAGAATAGAATAGAATAGAATAGAATAGAATAGAATAGAATAATAGGAGGAATATAGAATAGAATAGAATAGAATAGAATAGAATAGAATAGAATAGAATAGAATAGAATAGAATAACAGAACAGAACAGAACAGAACAGAACAGAACAGAACAGAATAGAATAAGAAAGGAATAGAACAGAACACAATAGAGATTGGAATAGAATAGAATAGAATAGAATAGAATAGAATAGAATAGAATAGAATAGAATAGAATAGAATAGAATAGAAATTTGGAATAGAATAGAATAGAATAGAATAGAATAGAATAGAATAGAATAGAATAGAATAATAGGAGGAATGAAGAATAGAATAGAATAGAATAGAATAGAATAGAATAGAATAGAATAGAATAGAAAGAGATGGAATATAGAATTGAAGGAGTAAAAGAATAGAATAGAGTAGAGTAGAATAGAATAGAATAAAGAGAGATAGAATAGAAAAGAATAGACAAAGTTGGAAGGGACCTTAGAGGTCATCTAGTCCAACCCTCTGCTCAGGCAGGAGAACCTATTCCATTTCAGACAAATGGCTGTCCAGTCTGGAGGCAGGTTGTTAATTGTTCTAACTGTCAGGAAGACTCTGCTGTTCCTTTCTATACATCATAGAGGGATCTGCTAGATCACAACAGATTCTGTTGTCCACTCCTGCTGTTGAACTTTAATTATTGTTGGATTTTGAGGCTGAATCCCTAAGGATATGCAAATGTATTTTGCATTTTTATACAGGCAGTCCTCAACTTACAACAGTTCATTTTAGTGACCATTCAGAGTTACAACGGCACTGAAAAAAGTGACTTACGACCGTTTTTCACAATTACAACCTTTGCTGCATCTGCCATGATCACGTGATCAAAATTCAGTTGCTTGGCAACTGGCTCATATTTATGACGGTCGCTGTGTCCCAGGGGTCTCATGATCCCCTTTTGTGACCTTCCGACCAGCAAGCTCAATGGGGAAGCCAGATTCACTTAACAACCGCGTGGCTAACTTAACAACTGCAGTGATACACTTAAGGTGGCAAGAAAGGTCGTAAAATGAGGCAAAATTCACTTAACAAATGTCTCACTTAGCAACAGATGTTTTGGGCTCAGTTGTGGTCATAATTCAAGGTCTACCTGTAGAGAGAGTATGAATTACCTTGGCTCTCTGGAGTGTTTTTAAGGATGGAGTGGACAAATAGCCTCACTCATTCCTACAACTATATCATCCAAAAATGAACATGCCTTCTTCTTCTTCTTGGAAGTGTTTTTAATGCCTTCTGTTCTCTCTCTCTTCCTCTCTCTCCTTTCCTCTCTCTTTCCCTCCCTCTCTCCCCCTCTCCCTCTCCCCATCTCTCTTCCTCGCTCTCTCCCTCTCCTTCTCTCTTTCTCTCTCCCTCTCTTTCTCTTTCTTCCTCTCTCTTCCTCTCTCTCCCCTCCTCTCTCCCTCTCTCTCTCCCTCTCCACTCTCTTTCTCTCTCTCTCTCCCTCTCCTCTCTCCCCCTCTCCCTGTTTCTCCCCTCTCCCTCCCTCTCCCCATCTCTGTCTCTCTCTCTCCCTCTCCTCTCTCCCTCTCCGTCTCTCTTTCTCTCTCTCCCTCTCCTCTCTCCCTCTCCTCTCTCCCCCTCTCCCTCTTTCTCCCCTCTCCCTCCCTCTCCCCATCTCTGTCTCTCTCTCTCCCTCTCCTCTCTCCCTCTCCGTCTCTCTCTCTCTCTCTCCCTCTCCTCTCTCCCCCTCTCCCTCTTTCTCCTTTCCCTCTCTCCCTCCCCCTCTCCTCTCTCTTCCTCTCTCCCCCTCTCCTCTCTCCCTCCCCCCCTCCCTGTCTCTCTTTCTCTCTTCCTCTCTCACTTTCCCTCTCTCCCTCTCCCCTCTCTTCATCTCTCACTCTCTCCCCCCTCTCCCTCTCCCTGTCTCTCTTTTTCTCTCTCTCTCCCTTTCCTTCTCCCTCTCTCTCTCCCTCCCCCTCTCTCTCTCCCTCTCCCTCCCTCTCCCTCCCTCTCCCCCCCCTCTCTCTTTTTCTTCCTCTCCCTCCCTCTCTCCCTGTCCCTTCCTCTCCCTCTCTGCCAGGTTTGTGATTGCTCCTCTTGTGAGCCGCATTGGGAAGCTGTGGTCGAATTTCTGGGGGGCCGTGAGTCCGGACGGCTATTACGCCCGCTCGGAGGATTATCGGGACATCGTCCAGAGGCGGAGGGTGTGAGTAGAGCGACGGACTCAGGAGGAAGGCTTCCAGAGTTCTCCTCAAGGCCATTCTTCCCCGGAGGATTGAGGGCTGCGAATCCCTCAGAAGGAGCCCAGCAACGTTGTCGGCGCTTCCTTTGTGCTTTGACTCGGTCACGGACGCATCATCAAGCTAGTACAACGCTAAACCTTGTGCGTCAAGATGCGTTCCATGCAGGCTTTTACTGATTCCCTCTTGAAAATAAGCCGCTGGGACAAAAAAATCAAAAAGAATTTATTTTTCAGTTTGCTTCATTCTTTTATTATCCGGCCCGGTTCTTTTTATGCCTATTTCTCCCTCCCTCCCTCTCCCTCTCTCTCTTTCTCTCTTTCTCAGTGGCCTGTGGAACGTCCCATACATTTCTAGTGTCTACCTGGTCAAAGGCAGCGTCCTAAGGTCACAACTAGCCCAGCTGGACCTTTTCCACAGTGGCAACCTGGACGCCGACATGGCTCTGTGCCATAACGTCCGCGAGCAGGTTGGTACGGGAAGCCAGCAGCTCTGCCAAGGCAGAATTGAATTGAATTCTTTCAAGGAATTGGTCTCCGGCGCAAAAGCTCACGGCGTACGTATAAACACGGCGTCTCAGGGGGTTGGGAGTGGGAGGCACCGTTTTACGGTGGTTCTCCTCCTATCTCCTGGGCCGTTCGCAGTCGGTGTTGACGGGAGGGCAAAGATCCGCCCCGAGGCCTCTCATTTGTGGAGTTCCTCAGGGGTCGGTTCTCTCGCCCCTCCTGTTCAACATCTATATGAAGCCACTGGGTGAGATCATTCGTGGTTTCGGGGTGGGGTATCATCAGTACACTGATGATACCCAACTTTTTCTTTCCACCCCGAACCAACCCAGCGATGCCCTCGCCGTGATGTCCCGGTGCCTGGAGGCGGTCCAGGTCTGGATGGGGAGAAACAGGCTTCGTCTCAATCCCGCCAAGACTGAGTGGCTGTGCATATCGGCATCTCGGGTCAACCAGACTATTCCATCTCTAACGATGGGGGGTGAGGTGTTACCCCCCGTTGATAGGGCTCGCAACTTGGGCGTCCTCCTGGATTCACGACTCAATTTTGAAGACCATATAGGAGCCGTGACCAGGGGGGCTTTTGCCCAGGTTCGCCTGGTGCGCCAGTTGCGCCCCTATCTGGACCGAGATGCCCTACGCACAGTCACTCATGCGCTCGTGACCTCCCGGTTAGACTACTGCAACGCTCTCTACATGGGGCTGCCCTCGAGGACCACTCGGAGGCTTCAGCTGGTGCAGAATGCGGCCGCGCGAGTTGTGATGGGGGTTTCCCGATACTCCCATGTAACACCTCCAACTCCGCGAGCTGCATTGGCTCCCGGTTGCCCTCCGGGTGAGATTCAAGGTGCTAGTGATGACCTATAAAGCCCTGAATGGCTTGGGTCCGGATTATCTGAGGGAACACCTGCTGCCGGCATCAAGTTCCCTTCGTCCTGTGCGCTCCCACAGGGAGGGTCTCCTCAGGGTACCACCGGTAAAAGATTGCCGGCGGGCGACACCCAGGGATAGGGCCTTCTCAGTGGGGGCGCCTGCCCTTTGGAACCAGTTGCCAGTGGAGCTGAGGACTGCCCCCGACCTCCGTTCATTCCGCCGGGGCCTGAAAACCTGGCTCTTCGAGCTCTCTGGCCCAGGCTGAGAATTAATCTTAACTTTAACTGGGGTTTTATTTATGCAGGGACGAATATAATTTTTTTAAATTTGTTTTTAACTTTTGTATTTGTTTTTTAATCACCCTGTAAACCGCCCTGAGTCCTTCGGGAAAGGGCGGTATATAAATGTAAATAAATAAATAAATAAATAAATAAATAAATAAATAAATAAATAAACAAACAAACAGCAGGCCATAGCTCACAGGTCCTAACCGCAGTTACAGCCGTCAATCCTAAATTACAAACGGCCACGATTGAATCGTAAGAAACCAACAGAAGAAGTTAGTAGGAAAGAGGAGAAAGGGTGACAAAGGAGACGGCGCTGCGGGAATTGAGTGTTCAGCAGAGTGGTGGCATGGCGGGGGTGGGGGGGAAACCATCTTTATGTCTGTCCCAAAGATGCGTTTTCAGGAGGCGACCGGACTTTCTTGTTTTTCCTTTGAAGATCTTTCGCTTCTCAGCCAAGAAGCTTCTTCAGCTCTGACCGGATGGTGGGGGGGGGGGCGGAATGGAAGGATTTATACTCCTTGCAGAGAGCCGGTCATTTGCATCCTTTTAGAGAGTCCTTGAGGCCACCTGGAGGATTATCTGTGTCCTCGGGGTCCCCTGAGTGGTGCAAATGGGTGCGGAGCCTTCTGGGAACTGCTGCAAGGACCCGTGTTGTAGACTGGAGACCGATGATGTCCTATCCTTCCCCCCTCTGTTGAGAGAGGGCTGTTCAGTTTTGACAATAGATGGCCTCTTTGACCCCTCTTTCAAACCATTTGGTCCTCTCCGTCCAAAAGGTGGACTTTGCTGTCTTCAGAACGGTGGCCTTGGTCCTTTAAATGCAGGTGGACTGCTGAACGTTGCTCCGGCAGGTTTATTTCCCCATGCAAATGCATCCTTGGGACAACTAATGACCTGGGTGGTTGAGAATCATCCATAGACATCTTTAGGTCTGGCTCTTTCGGCACGCAACGCCCTATATAGCGGCGTCCTGAACGGAGAAGTTGAAACAGATCACGTCCAGGATGTGAGGGGTGTGTAATTATTTTCTCAGCCCTCTGCCTGCCTCGTGCGGTGTACAGATCCTCAAGGGAAGTTCAGGCTGGTTGCGATGGGTTTTTTCCCCCCTGCAGTCCTAACTAACCGTTAGGGTTATATTATGCAAGGTGCAGGAGAAGACAAAGAAAGTGGAAGCAGACCGTGAATAAAACAAAGCATCAGGATTATTGGGAGTTATAGTCTCGTAAGAGTCGGGGGGGGCAGAATTTCCCCATCTTTCAGTTGTAAGGCTAGCTGTAGAGTAGATCCATGCAATAGAAGACCTTTGCTTTTTTTCTGCAGGGGGTGTTCATGTTTGTGACAAACCAGCAGCCGTTCGGGCACATCCTGTCCTTGGAGAATTACCAGACAAGCCACCTGCACAACGATCTCTGGCAAATCTTCAGCAACCCGGAGGTGAGAAGGCTTTCTATGTCATTTATAACTTAGTTATTCAGAGAATTGAATGGAACGGAACGGAACAGTATAGACTGCAATACAACACAGTGAAGAGAGATTGGAATGGAATGGAATGGAAAATAGAATAGAGTAGAGTAGAGTAGAGTAGAGTAGAGTAGAGTAGAGTAGAATAGAATAGAATAGAATAGAATAGAATAGAATAGAATAGAATAGAATAGAATAGAATAGAATAGAATAGAATAGAATAGAATAATAGGAGGAATGAAGAATAGAATGGAATGGAATTAGAATAGAATAGAATTAGAATTTGGAATGGAATAGAATTAGAATAGAATAGAATAGAATAGAATAGAATAGAATAGAATAGAATAGAATAGAATAGAATAGAATAGAATAATAGAATAGAATAGAATAGAATAGAATAGAATAGAATAGAATAGAATAGAATAGAATAGAATAGAATAGAATAGAATAGAATAATAGGAGGAATGAAGAATGGAATGGAATTAGAATAGAATAGAATTTGGAATGGAATAGAATAGAATAGAATAGAATAGAATAGAATAGAATAGAATAGAATAGAATAGAATAGAATAGAATAGAATAGAATAGAAAAATGGAATGGAATGGAATGGAATAGAATTAGAATAGAATAGAATTAGAATAGAAAATATGGAATGGAAGAGAAGAGAAGAGAAGAGAAGAGAAGAGAAGAGAAGAGAAGAGAAGAGAAGAGAAGAGAAGAGAGAGATTGGAATGGAATTGAATAGAGGAGTGGGAAGGGACCTCGGAGGTCATCTAGTCCAACCCCCTGCTCAGGCAGGAAACCCTATACCATTTCAGACAAAGGGCTGTCCGATGGCTTCTTTCTCTGGAACCTGAGAGGCAGGCAGGTGTGGGGTGAACCAGGGGCCAGTTGGAACGGATTTTTAAAAAGCCGCGCCGTGCATCTCAGGGGAAGAGAATTTGAGGGGAAGGGCTGACACAGAAAGAGGTGGGGGGGGGCAGAGGCTGGAGAAGCAGGGGTTGCAGAGGTTGGGGCCTGAAATCTCACAAAGCCGGTCTTCCATTAGGGAGGAGCCAGAATGAATTGGAACGAACAACGGCTGGGAAGCAGGAGAGCTGGGCGGCTTCCTGCAGGCACAAATTGTGCCTTTGTGACTTCCTAGTCTGAGCCCAGTTTGAAAAGGGGAGGGGGCTTTGCAAAAGAGAGGCGATGCTCCTCGGCAAGAGTCCTTTGGGAGGAAAACCACACACACCCCCAGCCCATTTTCACTCATTTTTCCTCTCTCACCAAACAGGACTGGAACGAGAAGTACATTCACCCCAACTACACGGACGCCTTAAAAGGCAAATTGCTGGAAACGGTAAATAATTGGTCTTCATTGCCAAGGGACGCGGTGTGGCTCAGTGGGTTAGGACGCTGAGCTTGTCGATCAGAAGGTCGGCAGTTGGGCAGGTCGAATCCCGAGCGCCGCGTAACAGAGTGGAGCGCCTGTTACTCGTCCCAGCTCCTGCCAACCTAGCAGTTCGAAAGCACGTAAAAATGCAAGTAGAAAAATAGGGACCACTCCGGTGGGAAGGTAACAGCGTTCCGTGCGCCTTTGGCGTCTAGTCATGCCGGCCACATGACCACGGAGACGTCCTCGGACAAGCGCTGGCTCTTCGGCTTTGAAACGGAGATGAGCACCGGCCCCTAGAGTTGGAAACGACTAGCACGCATGTGCGGGGGAACCTTTACCTTTACCTTATTGCCAAGGAGAATGGGGAGGTGGGCCGAAGGGAGAAGAGTCCAGGACTTGCAGCAGTTTCGCTCTCGCTCAGTGGCCGTTCAAAGTTACAAAAGTGACCGGTGACTGTTTTTCACACTTAGCGACCGTTTACAGCATCCCCGCGGTCACGTGATCAGAATTCGGATGCTTGGCAGCTGATTCGTATTTATGACGGTCGCTGAATCCCGGAGTCACGGGATCCCCTTTTGCCACCCTCTGGCGAGCAAAGCCAATGGGGAGGCATAGATTCACTTAATGACCGTGTGGCTAACTTAAGAATTGCAGTGATTCACTTAACAACGTTGGCAAGAAAGGTCCTAAAATGGGACAAAACCCACTTAACTATCCCGCTTAGCAACAGAAATTTTGGGCTCAATTGAGGTCGTGAGTGGAGGACTGCTGTACTGGAATTGGTTGTTTAATTTTTTTTAAAATTGTTTTAAAGTATTTTTAGAATTTTAATTGTAATATTATGTTTTAGATTCTGAGTTTGCCCATAATTGTTTACTGGGATGGTAGCTATATAAATAAAAATTAAAATGAATAGAATAGAATAGAATAGAATAGAATAGAATAGAATAGAATAGAATAGAATAGAATAGAATAGAATAGAATAGAATAGAATAGAATAGAACAAAAAAATATAAATAAAATATACAAAATATAAAATAAGATACAAAATATAAAATAAAATGTGAAGTGAGTAAAATAAAAAGTGGTGAAGTGAAAATAAAATGAAAAGTGAAGTAAAATAAAATAAGCAAAACAAAATAAAAGTGAAGTAAAATAAAATTAAAAAAATAAATGTGAAAAAATAAAATTAAAAATGAAGCAAAGTGAAATGAAGTGAAATAAAATAAAAATGAAATAAAATGAAAAGCAAAGTAAAATAAAAATGAAATGAAATGAAAACTGAAGTGAAATAAAACAAAATAAAAATAAAATGTGAAAAAATAAATTGAAAAATGAAGCAGTGAAATAAAATGAAGTGAAATAAAATAAAATGAAATAAAATGAAAAGCAAAGTAAAATAAAAATAAAATGAAAAGTGAAGTGAAGTGAAATAAAATAAAATGAAAAGTGAAGTAAAACAAAACTAAAATGAAAGTGAAGTGAAGTGAAATAAAATAAAATTAAAATTAAATAAAATGTGAAAAAATGAAAAGCGGAGTGAAATAAAATAAAAATAAAATGAAATGAAAAGTGAAGTGAAGTGAAATAAAATAGAATAGAAATACAACGAAAGGAAAAGCCGAGTAAAATAAAATGAAATGAAATGAAAAGTGAAGCGAAATAAAATAAAATGTGAAAAATAAAATGAAAAGCGAAGTGAAATAAAACAAGAATAAAACTAAAATACAGCGAAATAAAATGAAAAGCTGAGTAAAATAAAAATAAAATAAATGAAAAGTGAAGTGAAGTGAAGTGAAATAAAATAGAATAAATACAATCAAGTAAAAGGAAAAGCCGAGTAAAATAAAAATGACATGAAATGAAAAGTGAAGCGAAATAAAATAAAATAATAAAATAAAATGTGAAAAATAAAATGAATAGCGGAGTGAAATAAAACAGAATAAAAATAAAATACAGCGAAATAAAATGAAAAGCCGAGTAAAATGAAAAGAAAGGAAAGAAGGAAATAAAGTCATAAAAGGAAACGAAATAGAGCGGGGGCAAGAGACCCCCCCGGGACTTCCATCCCTTGTCCCCCCTCGGCCAGCCCTGCCCGGATGTCTACTGGTTCCCGCTCTTCACCGACGCGGCTTGCGACGAGCTGGTGGAGGAGATGGAGCACTTTGGGCAGTGGTCCAAGGGAGACAACACGGTAAGAGAGCGGCCGGATTCTTCCTTCGCACCGGGGGTCCCTTCCTTGGCCACGTCGCCTGCTGGGGGAAAGTTTGCTAGGCAAGCGACTGATTCTCAGCTGGTCTTTTTTTAGAGCAGCTACCGCCTAACTTCCTCGCTGTTTTTTCAAGGACCAGAGGATTCTGGGGGGCTACGAGAACGTCCCGACCATCGATATCCACATGAACCAGGTCAACTTTGAGCGCGAGTGGTACAGGTTCCTCCTGGATTACATAGCGCCCATCACGGAGAAAGCTCTACCCCGGCTACTACACCCAGGTGAGTTCGATTTATAGGTGCCGGGACTGGAAACTCGAATCAATTCCATCGGGAATAGAGCTGGAAGGGGCCTTGGAGGTCATCTAGTCCAACCCCCTGCTCGAGCGGGAGGCCCTGTGCCATTTCCGACGGGTGGCTGCCCACTCTCTTCTTTAAGACCTCCAGTGAGGGAGCACCTAGTATGTCTGGTGGCAAGCTGTTCCACTGGTTAATTGTCAGGAAGTCTCTCCTTAATTCCAGGATGCTTCTCTCCTTGATTAATCGATCAGAATAGAGTTGGAAGGGACCTGGAAGGACTTCTAGTCCAACCCCCTATTCAAACCCCCTACATTTCAGACAAGTCTCTCCTTAAAAACTTCCAAGGATGAAAGACCCACAACGCCTAGTGGCAGCTGTTCCACTGGTTAATTGTCCTCCCTCGCGGGAGAATTTGAACGGGTGGCTCTGGGCCTCCCCCCCCCCTGAAATGAAGGACTTTGAGGGTCCTTTGGGGGCAGGCTGTGAGAGAAAGGAGAAAACGCGAGGCCGCGCGCACCCCAAAAGTGTCCGTCGCTCCTTGGAATCAGTTCTTGCAAGCATTTCTCTTTCTCCAGCTGGCTTGTCACGGAAGGCGGCTTGCTAAAGGTTTCCACAAGCCGTTGGTCCGGCCCAGCCCGTTTCTCCCCTTTTCCGCAGACCCAGTTTGAGCTGGCCTTCGTCGTCCGGTACAAGCCGGACGAGCAGCCTTCCCTGATGCCGCATCACGACGCCTCCACGTTCACCATCAACATTGCCTTAGAACCGGGTCGGGATTGATTACGAAGTGAGCGTAAGACCTCGGGCCGGCTTCAGGGCCGGGCGAAAGGGCTGAGTCCGCGTAGGAAAGAGGGTGGAAAGAGGAAAGAGGTGGAATGAGCGGGGGGGAGCGGGGGGATGCTGTCGCTGGGCTCAGAGGGCCAGGGCAAAAGCGGGGAGAGGAAGGAAGGGGCACCTACTGGCAAGGGATATTTGACTTTGGCCGAGTGTTAGAAGGCAGGGGGGAATATTAAGCCGAAATATTAGCCGGAGAAGGAAGGAAGGAAGGAAGGAAGGAAGGAAGGAAGGAAGGAAGGAAGGAAGGAAGGAAGGAAAAGAAAAGTTTATTACAGCGAGGGAGGAAGGAAGGAGATGAGAAAGGGAGAAGGAAGGAAGGAAGGAAGGAAGGAAGGAAGGAAGGAAGGAAGGAAGGAAGGAAGGAAGGAGAAGGAAGGAAAAGAAAAGTTTATTACAGTGAGGGAGGAAGGAAGGAGATGAGAAAGGAGAAGGAAGGAAGGAAGGAAGGAAGGAAGGAAGGAAGGAAGGAAGGAAGGAAGGAAGGAAGGAAGGAAGGAAGGAAGGAAGGAAAGAAAAGTTTATTACAGCGAGGGAGGAAGGAGGAGATGAGAAAGGAGAAGGAAGAAGGAAGGAAGGAAGGAAGGAAGGAAGGAAGGAAGGAAGGAAGGAAGGAGGAAGAAGGAAAAGAAAGTTTATTACAGTGAGGAGGAAGGAAGGAGATGAGAAAGGGAGAAGGAAGGAAGGAAGGAAGGAAGGAAGGAAGGAAGGAAGGAAGGAAGGAAGGAAGAAGGAAGGAAAAGAAAAGTTTATTACAGCGAGGGAGGAAGGAAGGAGATGAGAAAGGGAGAAGAAGGAAGGAAGGAAGGAAGAAGGAGGAAGGAAGGAAGGAAGGAGAAGAAGGAGAAGGAAAAGTATATTACAGGGAGGGAGGAAGGAAGGAGATGAGCAAGGGAGAGGAAGAAGGAAGGAGGAAGAAGGAAGGAAGGAGGAAGGAAGAAGGAAGGAGGAAGGAAGGAAGGAAGGAAGGAAAGGAAGGAAGGAAGGAAGGAAGGAAAGTTTATTACAGGAGGGAGGAAAGGGAAGGAAGGAAGGAGAGAAAGAGAAGTTTATCACAGAGGGTGCCAAGAAGGATTGAGGGAGGGAGAGAGAGAGAGAGAGAAAGGAAGGAAGGGGAGTGTGAGAGAATGTGTGTGTGAGAGAGAAAGGGAGTGTGAGAGAATGTGTGTGAGAGAGAGAGAAAGGAAAGAAAAGAGAAAAAGAAAGGAAGTGTGAGAATGTGTGAGAGAGAGAAAGAAAGAAAGAGAGAAAGGAGTGTGTGAATGTAAAAGAGAGAAAGAAAAGGGAGTGTGAGAGAATGTGAGAGAGAAAGAAAAAGAAAGTAGAAAGAAAGGAAAGAAAGAAAGAAAGAAAGAAAGAAAGAAAGAAAGAAAGAAAGAAAGAAAGAAAGAAAGAAAGAAAGAAAGAAGTTTATCACAGAGGGAGCCACTGCAGAGGCTCGGTTGAGACATCTGCCAAGTGCCTTTTGCCATTTGGCAACTCCACCCCACCCACTCCCCCGGCAGGCAGCACCCGCCAAAGGGTCCTCGAGGCTCAACGTAGCCCCCTTCTGCTTCTCTTCCCTGGCAGGGCGGGGGCTGCCGCTTCATCCGCTACAACTGCTCCATCCGAGCCCCCCGGAAGGGCTGGACCCTCCTGCACCCGGGCCGCCTGACGCATTACCACGAGGGCCTCCCCACCACCAAAGGGACTCGCTACATCGCCGTCTCCTTCCTCGACCCTTAGATAGAGCCACCACCGGGGGGGGGGCGGAAGAAAAACTCGGAGGGTGGGGGGCTCTTTTGTTTTTCGCCAACCCCTTTGACCCCTGACCCCCCCTCAGCTGCAGGAAAGAGTGCTGGGCTTGCAGAACAGACCATTTTGATCGGATACTGCTTGATTGGCCGGGCGGGATTGCCTAGGCCAGGGGTAGGCCACCTTGGCTCTTTTATGACTGGTGGACTTCAACTCCCAGAATTCCTGAGCCAGCCACGCTGAGGGGAAAGGGAGAGGTTCCAAGCTGAGCCAGGCTGGCTGAGGAATTCTGGGAGTTGAAGTCCACGAGTCATGAAGGGGCCATAGTTCCCTCATGCTGGCTCAGGTACTCTGGGAGTTGAAGTCCACGAGTCACAAAGGGGCCATAGTTCCCCCACACTGGCTCAGGAATTCTGGGAGTTGAAGTCCACGAGTCACGAAGGGGCCATAGTTCCCCCACGCTGGCTCAGGAATTCTGGGAGTTGAAGTCCACGAGTCATGAAGGGGTCCATAGTTCCCCCACGCTGGCTGAGGAATTCTGGGAGTTGAAGTCCACGAGTCATGAAGGGGCCATAGTTCCCCCACGCTGGCTCAGGAATTCTGGGAGTTGAAGTCCACGAGTCACGAAGGGGCCATAGTTCTCCCATGCTGGCTCAGGAATTCTGGGAATTGAAGTCCATAAGTCATAAAAGCAGAGGTTGCCTACCCCTGGCCTAGATTCGGTAGGATCCCTTGAGGGACTCTGCCCACCCTCAGCCCCAGCCAGCCAGAGCCGCCGGGCCACCCTCCTTTCCCCCAGGGGAGAGTGTGCCCACCTCCTTTCTTTCTCCCTGCCTCAGTTTCCACGTCGTTCCTTTCCACGGCAGCGGCCCAAGAGGCCAAAACATCCAAAGGGGGGGTGCCTTCCCGCGGATCCCGGTTCTGACAGAACAGAGCCTCTTAAAAACCGTCGCCGGAATAAATATATATATATTATATATATATATATATATATATATATATATATATATATATATATACACACACATATATATGTATATATACATATATATATATATATATATATATATATATATATATATATATACATATATATATATATATATATATATATATATATATATATATATATATATATATATATATATATATATATATATATATATTTTGCATTGCCACAAAAAAGGTTGGAAATAGGATCCCTCCAGAGGACAATGGAGAAAATTCATCGGCTCCCTTGTTCACCGTCCTTAGCTTTTACATTTCTCTTTCTGGGGAAGCCCCGGCGAGAGGAGAAACGCTTGGGAATTTTTCAGGGAATACCAAAGGCGCCTCGGATCCCAATGCTGGAGCGGAGCGGAGTATTTTTTTCTACCTGTGTATTTATTAAAAAGTCACACACCCCCTTTGTTCGGTCGGCCACTTCTTCGGCACAAGTTGTACAGATTTCGCTAGGAGATTATTATTTTTTTGGTTAACGTGAAACGTTTGACATTAAAAAGAGTTTTATTTTAAAGAGCCCAACGCCTGCCTGCCTGCCTGCCTGCCTTTTTCTCAAGCCTGTTGCGGTTGAAGGTCGTTCAGCGACGGCATTTAAATGAATATTTCTGAAATTGCCCCTTCAAAGGTCATCCTGCCCCCCCCCCCCCCCGGCAATGAAATTCCCTCTTGCCGAGAAGCGAAAGCTGGACTACAGAGGCCGCAGTCCGGGTGTGTCTCTGTGATGTTTTGTGAAACTGCAACAGGAAAATAATGTTTAAAAGGGCAAATGATGTTTACTGTTCCGAGTATGGAGGATTTGGAAATTGGCGGAGGCGTAAAGGGGGATGGGGGGCTGCTGTGTCCTGCTTCGACCAGCCCCATGAAAGCCGCAGCTTTACTCAGGTCTAAGCCTTTTTTGAGCGCAATAGAATTTCCTTGTGAGTAGACTTACGTAGGACTGGACCAGCTTGGACTTTTGAGGGATACCTCAAAGGAGATACCATGAAACAGTCTGTGCAGAGGAAAAGCAAATACTTAAAAAAGAGTTCTTTAAAAAAAATTAAAAAAAAGCAATAGCTATCTTTAAAATGTTCGCTTTAATCAAAACCTTCCACAACAGTTGGACTTCGCTCCCCATTATCCCCAGCCAACTGAATGGAAGGCACGGCAGCCCTAAATGGAGGGGGATGTTTTGAGTTACTAAAAACTGAACTCAGTACTCCAGAGTGTACACACCACACACACACACACACACAAATATGTGTGTGTGTGTGTGAAGTATTTGTCAAGGCTTTTTTTTTTTTAATACACCTTGCTAATTAACTCTTTCTTTCCTGTTTTTGCCTAACCCAAGGCTATCCACAGGATATAGTCAACTTATGACAGCTCATTATTTGTGTAAATAATTCTTATTAGCAATTTGAATAATTTACACACACACACAAATATATATATATATATATATATATATATATATATATATATATATATATATATATATATATATATATATATATATATATATATATATATATATATACACACACACATATATATATACACACATATATATATACACATATATATATATATACACATACACACACACACACACACATATATACAGTGCTTTTTTTGTAAAAGAAAAAGTTGCCGGAACTCACACGTGTCATACAACCCGCCTTGCCTACCCTACAAGGTTCCATCCAAAAAAGGTGCCGGAACTCCGTTCTGAGCGTTCTGTGACAAAAAAAAGCCCTGCATATATACAGACACACATAAACAGCTGCCGGACTTCAATTCCCAGGAGACGGCGGGGCGTGGCCGTCGCGCCTGGCGTGACGTCACCTCCCGTCGCGCCCTCTGACGTTTCCCGGGGCGCTTCAGGCGAGCGGCTGAGGCAGAAGGCAGGTGAAGGTGAGGCGCGTGGGGTGGGCTGCGACGCGAGTCGGCGGGTCTAGACGTGACACGCGGCTTCTCGGAGGGTTAATTCAGCCCTCCGCTGGGAATAGAGAGGGGTGGTCGCGGAGAAGGTGGGGCTCGTTTAACTGCTCTCGCCCCCTTTTGCCCCTTCCCGGCCCGAGGGAGCCGAGCGGGGCCCCTCAGGTGCGCCAGGGGGACACGTGTCTGAGCCGGTGCACGTGTGAACGCAGGTGACAGCTCGGAGGCAAGTTGCAGGCCGACACCCGGGGTTTTGCTTTGGAGGGGGCTGTTTTGGGGGCCCTACGTGACAGGAAGGGGGACGGGTTGGTGGGGGCCGCGGAGGGGGCTGTGCATGATGGACCTCCACGTGCTCCCCCGGGCACTGCATGATGGAGCTCTAGTACTCTCCTGGGCAGTGCATGATGGACCTCCACACACTCCCCTGGGCAGTGCATGATGGACCTCCACACACTCCCCTGGGCAGTGCATGATGGAGTTCTAGCACTCTCCTGGGCAGTGCATGATGGACCTTCACACACTTTCCTGGGCTGTGCATGATGGACCTCCATATGCTCCCCTGGGCAGTGCATGATGGAGTTCTAGCACTCTCCTGGGCAGTGCATGATGGACCTCCACATGTTCCCCTGGGTAGTGCGTGATGTACCTCCACATGTTCCCCCAGGCAGTGCATGATGGAGCTCCGGCACTCCCCTGGACAGTGCATGATGGACCTCCATATGCTCCCCTGGGCAGTGCATGATGGAGTTCTAGCACTCTCCTGGGCAGTGCATGATGGACCTCCGCATGTTCTCCTGGGTAGTGCGTGATGTACCTCCACATGTTCCCCCAGGCAGTGCATGATGGAGCTCCGGCACTCCCCTGGACAGTGCATGATGGACCTCCACACATTCCCCTGGGCAGTGCATGATGGACCTCCACACACTCCCCTGGGCAGTGCATGATGGACCTCCACACACTCCCCTGGGCAGTGCATGATGGACCTCCACACACTCCCCTGGGCAGTGCATAATGGACCTCCACACACTCCCCTGGGCAGTGCATAATGGACCTCCACACACTCTCCTGGGCAGTGCATGATGGACCTCCACACACTCCCCCGGGCAGTGTATGATGAACCTCCACACATCCCCTGGCAGTGCTTCATGGACCCTCACCCCCAGGCAGTGCATGATGGGAGTATTCCAGGATTGGCAGGGAAGCGTCTCTAAAACTGAGCCATTCAGGTTGATTCAATGGTGGAAAATCTTGTCAGAGGTGAAAAGGTCTCTTGGTTGATAGCCTGCCTGGGGATCGTCTGTTTATAGGTGAATTATAGTTGTAAAATATACATTCTGTAAGGAAGAAGCCGAAATGTGTTTTATATTACAGTATGGTGATTTATGGCCATTGGCTTGCTTGTGGTCAAGTTCAAGCCATTTCAGACTTCACCACCTCCATTTTCTAAATTTCCTTTTCTTAGACCACCCGCTTGCCCTCTCCAGCTCAGGAAAGAAAATGGTAACCATGCTTAGCTTATGAAAACTCCTGCTTGCATCTTAATAGTAAGTGCACTTGGGGGCATTTCAGAGTTGGAACTGATTGGACTCTGGTTTGGGTGCTGCTAACTCCGACTCTGATCCTCAACAGGGTAATTTTGGCAAGAAAAACCTAGAGCAAGGGTAGGCAACCTCGGCTCTTTTATGACTCATGGACTTCAACTCCCAGAATTCCTGAGCCAGCATGGGGGAACTATGGCCCCCTTCATGACTCGTGGACTTCAACTCCCAGAATTCCTGAGCCAGCATGGGGGAACTATGGCCCCCTTCATGACTCGTGGACTTCAACTCCCAGAATTCCTCAGCCAGCATGGGGGAAACTTTGGCCGCTTCATGACTCGTGGACTTCAACTCCCAGAATTCCTCAGCTAGCATAGCTCAGCATGGAAACCTCTCCCTTTCCCCTCAGCATGGCTGGCTCAGGGATTCTGGGAGTTGAAGTCCACGAGTCATAAAAGAGCCGAGGTTGCCTACCGCTGAGTCCTAGAGCAAGGGTCTTCAAACTTGGCCCTTTGATGACTTGTGGACTTCAACTCCTAGAATTCCTCAGCCAGGCGTGCCTAGCTAAGGAATTCTGGGAGTTGACGTCCACAAGTCATCAAAGGGCCAAGTTTGAAGACCCCTGGACTAGAGGTTTCAGAGCAATGAAAAATACAGGTGAGCTTCCTTCTAGCATTCTCCCAGAAATCCGGCCTTTTTGCTCCTTCGATTTGGGAAATCTGGTGAGTTCGTAACATGGAACTTTTCCATGACCCCTTTAATAGAGTTAGGAAATGGGCTTCAAGTGTGTTGTGGAAAATACAGTGATTTCTTTAGCATGTTTATCTGGAGCCAGTGGTGAGTAATAATAATAATAATAATAACAACAACAATAATAATAATAATAATAGTTGGAAGGGACCTTGGAGGTCATCTAGTCCAACCCCCTGCTCAGGCAGGAAGTCCTATAGCATTTCAGGCAAATGGCTGGCCAGTCTCTTCTTAAAAACTTCCAGTGTTGGAGCATTCACCACCTCTGGAGGCAGGTTGTTCCACTGGTTAATTATTCTAACTGTCAGGAAGTTTCTCCTTAGTTCTAGGTTGCTTCTCTCCTTGGTTAGTTTCCATCCGTTATAAACTAAGGTAAACTAAGAGGGAGTCAAGCTATTCTCCAAAGCTCCCGAAGGCAGAACAAGAAGCAATGGATGGAAACGAATCAAGGAGAGAAGCAGCCTGGAACTAAGGAGAAACTTCCAGATTGTTAGAACAATTAACCAGCGGAACAGCTTGCCTCCAGATGCTGTGAACGCTCCAACACTGGAAGTTTTTAAGAAGAGACTGGTCAGGCCTTTGTCTGAAATGGTATAGGGCTGGCTCAGGAATTCTGGGAGTTGAAGTCCATGAGTCATAAAAGAGCCGAGGTTGCCTACCCCTGGTATAGGGTCTCCTACCTGAGCAGGGGGTTGGACTAGAAGACCTCCAAGGTCCCTTCCCTTATTCTGTTAACCCCTTTTCTTCCTCCCTGTGCCTAATCCATATGTTTTCCCCTCCTAGCACAATGTCCCTGCTCTTCGTCCGCTCTAAGTCCATCGTCGCTAGCAAAAAGGACAAGAGACATATGGCGGACGTCAGTGCCTCCCCCCTGAAGCATTTTGTCACAGCCAAGAAAAAAATAAATGGCATCTTTGAACAGTTGGCGGCTTACATCCACGAGAGCTCCGTGTTTCTGGAAGGTGAGTTGGCCTCACGCGCCGCAGAGCTTGCTGGCTTGGGCGCACGCGGGAGCGAACGCCCGCAGAACCAAGGAGACCGGAAGCACGAGTGTCTCTTCCAAAGCGATATTTTGCTAGCTGAGGTTAGGATTTCAATCCGGGGCCTTCTTCGTTTCTGACTTTTTTGCTCGCTGCTTATGTGTTGGGTTTTTCTTCAGCTATCCTTGTCGTCTTCGTGGCGCTTGTTGGTTCAGCGTTTATTCTGCTGTTCTTAAACTGGGGTGCCCTTTCTAGTTTTGTTTTGTTTTTTTCCCCATATTTATAATACCGGATTTAAACACGAGTCCCTACCCCAAGGGGTTTACAATCTTAAATCGGGCCGTGAGAGAACAAACAACCTGTCAGAATCCATTTATATCCCATTCATAAAATCCTATATCTATGTTCTAAAAATCTTACATCCCCACTGGATTCTGACATTTTTCCAAGGAGGGGAAGAGAAGATGTTAATAGGCGCAAGGATGTTTATTCAGACTGCCGCGGAGGCTGTCTTCAAAGACAATAATAATAATAAAGTTGGAAGGGACCTTGGAGGTCATCTAGTCCAACCCCCTGCTCAGGCAGGAAACCTTATACCATTTCAGACAAATGGCTGTCCAGTCTCTTCTTAAAAACTTCCAGGGGGGAGAACCTTTGAACTAAAACAACAAAGGAAAAGTGGGGGGGGAAGAGATCTGGTTTGTATCTCCGATTTAAATCTCTAAAGGAAGGGAGTAATTGTCGTAAAGACGTGAGAGTTCCCTCTTTCCCACGGAAGGATTTGACACCTGAATTTTAATTGATCCGGGACAAACCAGATGGCTTGAATAATAAACCTTTATTGTCAAAGTACAACATGTGTACATTGAGATTAGCTGAGCCTCCCCCCCCCGTGCTCTCTCCCCCCAACACACAGTGACAACAAACCCTCCATCCCACCACACTACGTGTACCAACTACACCACACACCACACACCTCCCAAGTCAATTCTGCATAAGATTATGTCCCATTTAAAAGCCTAACAGCCCACGGATAAAAGCTATTTTTCAGCCTGTTGGTACGGCTGGCTACACTCCTATATCTCCTACCGGATGGTAGGAGAGTCAAGAGATACCGTCCAGGGTGTGAGTCATCCCTGAGAATCTTCCTCACTCTTCCAAGGCAACGAGCCCTGGCGAGGTCATCCAGTGGTGTCAGGGGACAGCCCACAATGTCTTGTGCTGTGCTCACCACCCTCTGTAATACTTTCCTATCCGCGGCTGTCAGACCAGCATACCAAACCACAACACCATACGAGAGGACGCTCTCTATGGTAGACCGGTAAAAGAGGGTCATTCGCTGTTGTTCTACCCTGTTCTTCCGCAAGATCCTAAGAAAGTGAAGCCTCTGTTGGGCCTTTCTAGCCCCCTGGGTTGTGTTAACTTTCCAGGTCAGATCTTCACAGAGGTAGACTCCCAGAAATTTAAAGGAGGAAACACTCTCTACACAGTCCTCCCCGATGTAAAGTGGGGCAGGTTCCTCCCCGATGTAAAGGGAGGAGATTCGACTGGGGACTCTTTAAAAACGTACCAAACTGTAACACAGTTTCAGATCCTGTGTAGTATTTCTATCTCCAAACATGTTTTAGTAAAAGCTCCTTTTGGACAATTTCTGTTTTCAAGAGTTCTTTCTTTCCTAAGATGTGGATTGGGGTGGGGTCCTGACACAACCAAAGGAAGGAAAGAGCCGAATCTGTTACCCGTATTTCTCAAGTTCTTAAAAACTTTCTTTCCTAAATTTCGTCTCAGTCTCCTGCCTCCAGTCTGGCCGTCCTTCATACCGGTGTGCCGAGCCTGCTAGATTTCGGTCCAGGTTTTCTGCAGGCTGTGAATATTCTGGATCAGGCTGTCGTTGAATGATTTATCCCCTTGCTAAGACCCCTGTGCTTGGCCTGTATAGGCGGATATTATCACCGTTAACAGCCCTTCCCAGATAGCAGAACTCGTGAAAGTACCTTTTATCATCCAGAAGTACCTTTATTTACATGCAGAGAAGAATGCAGCAGACAAGGTGAGGGAGAGGATGCATAGACGGGATTTTCAAGGTCAAAAGACAGTAACGACCCACAGTGTCTGCACGTGTATCTGCCGGTTATGGAGGAGGAGAATCACCGAGGGAGAAGGAGGAGGAAGTCCGTCCCAGGAAGGGGAGGGGTGAAGGCACAGAGTCAGGAGAAGGAGGAGCAGAGTAGGAGTCACAGAGTAGGAGGGCTTGGCTGACCAAGTCAAGTTAGGATATTATAATTTCCCCCAAAACAACCACTTAAATATGAGCCAGCCGTGTGCTGCAGCTGCCAAAAAAGCCAACACAGTGCTAGGCTGCATTAACAGAGGGATAGAATCAAGATCGCGTGAAGTACTAATACCACTTTACAATGCTTTGGTAAGGCCACACCTGGAATACTGCATCCAGTTTTGGTCACCACGATGTAAAAAAGACGTCGAGATTCTAGAACAGGGGTCTTCAAACTTGGCCCTTTTATGACTTGTGGACTTCAATTCCCAGAATTCCTCAGCCAGGCATGCTGGCTGAGGAATTCTGGGAGTTGAAGTCCACAAGTCATAAAAGGGCCAAGTTTGAAGACCCTTGCTCTAGAAAGAGTACAGAGAAGAGCAACAAAGATGATCAGGGGACTGGAGGCTAAAACATATAGGGAACGGTTGCTGGAATTGGGTATGTCTAGTTTAATGAAGAGAAGGCCTAGGACCGACATGATAGCAGCCTTCCAGTATCTCAGGGCCTGCCCCAAAGAAGAGGGAGTCAAGCTCTTCTCCAAAGCACCTGAAGGCAGGACAAGAAGCAACGGATGGAAACTAGTCAAGGAGAGAAGCAACCTGGAACTAAGGAGAAACTTCCTGACAGTCAGAACAATTAACCAGTGGAACGACCTGCCTCCAGAAGCTGTGGATGCTCCAACACTGGAAGTTTTTAAGAAGAGACTGGACAGCCATTTGTCTGAAATGGTATAGGGTTTCCTGCCTTAGCAGGGGGTTGGACTAGATGACCTCCAAGGTCCCTTCCAACTTCTTCTTCTTCTTCTTCTTCTTCTTCTTCTTCTTCTTCTTCTTCTTCTTCTTCTTCTTCTTCTTCTTCTTCTTCTTCTTCTTCTTCTTCTTCTTATTATTATTATTATTATTATTATTATTATTATTATTATTATTATTATTATTATTATTATTATTACCACCACATGGTGGCAGCACAGTGAATGTGGCAACTTTAACCAACCAGGGCAGTGCAGAGGGACGCTGGGACTTGTAGTTCCGAAGCGGGCGGAGAGTTCTCCCGTTCTTGTTTTAGCTTGGCATCTTTTCTTTTTTTTTCTTTTTTGCTGGGAAAATGTCCTTTTTTCCCCTGTATTTGCTGTTTTAAGAACTGTCTAGAAGCGGAGTTGGCGGCCTTCTATCCACTCACCTCCCCGCACGATAAATTGCTGTTTTTCCAGAAACGCACAAGAACGGTGAGCTTGACCCGGTCACCACAGAGGAGCAGGTGTCGGAAGTCAAAGGCTACCTGTCCAAGGTCAGCGGGATCAGCGAGGTGCTGGCCAGGCGGCACATGAAGGTGGCTTTCTTTGGACGGTGAGTCGGGTTGCTGGCACCGGGGAAGCTTGGGGCTCTCCCAAGGGGGGCTGGACTACATCCCCCATGATTCGATCCTTCCGCCGTGACCTGAAGACGTGGTTGTTCCCACAAGCGGGCCTGGACTGACTACGATTTTTAATTAGGCTTTTTTATTGGGTTAAATTGTTTTGTAATTTTGTATTTATTGTTTAATTCTCTTTTAATTTTTTTTTACTTATGTTTTTTTAAATTTTTATTGTTGTGAGCCGCCCTGCGTCCTCAGGGAGAAGGGCGGCATATAAATTTAATAAAATGAAATGAAATGGTTCTTGAGTCCAGCCTGCAAAGCTGGCTGGAAGGAGTCCAGCTCAAATTGTCCACGGCGGGCACGTTTTTGCTTCCCACCGAGTTCAGAACTCGACGCCTTCCCAAAGCGAGGCGGCGAGGCTCTCGGGAAAAGTCCCCGCCTCTGGACAATCGACTACCTCGCAGGGTGGTGCTGAGGATAAAGTGGGAGGAAGTGACCGTCCGTGCTTTGCCGTTTTTAGGACGAGCAATGGGAAAAGTACGGTGATTAACGCCATGCTGTGGGATAAAGTCCTTCCGTCTGGGATCGGCCACACCACCAATTGCTTCCTGAGAGTGGAAGGGACGGACGGACAGGATGCTTTTCTCCTCACCGAAGGCTCCGAGGAGAGGAAGAGTGTCAAGGTATAACGTGGGAACCAGCCCCAAATTGAGGATCAGAGAAACTTGGGGAGGAATTACATTCTCTGAACACCTAGAGCTGCCGGAGGCTGCTGGGGAATTCTGGGAGTTGACGTTCACCAGGCTTACAAGTTGCCAAGGTCGGAGAGCCCTCACATAGATGGCGGTGTGGGTGACCCATTACTTCAAAACCGGATTTATTTTTATTTTATTTTTTAATCCAGCCGTCACCTACGTTGTCCAGCGGGTTATTATTATTATTAAATTCTTGCATTATTTTTTTTTTTTAAAAAAAAACCTCTTCGTAACGATTTCCTCGGTCTTGTCTTCCTTTCTTTCTCTTGCGCCAGACGGTCAACCAGCTGGCTCACGCCCTCCACCAGGACGAATTGCTGACCGCCGGGGGTCTGGTCAGCGTCATGTGGCCGAATTCCAAGTGCCCTTTGCTCAAGGATGATCTCGTTTTGATGGACAGGTGAGTGGCTGTTTTATGACTGGGGGACTTCAACTCCCAGAATTCCTGAGGCAGCCGTGCTGAGGGGAAAGGGAGAGGTTCCAAGCTGAGCCAGGCTGGCTGAGGAATTCTGGGAGTTGAAGTCCTCAAGTCATGAAGGGGCCATAATTCCCTCATGCTGGCTGAGGAATTGTGGGAGTTGAAGTCCACGAGTCATGAAGGGGCCATAATTCCCCCACGGTGGCTGAGGAATTTGGGAGTTAAAGTCCACGAGTCATGAAGGGGGTCATAGTTCCCCCCACTGTGGCTGAGGAATTCTGGGAGTTGAAGTCCACGAGTCATGAAGGGGGTCATAGTTCCCCCCATGGTGGTTGAGGAATTTGGGAGTTAAAGTCCACGAGTCATGAAGGGGGTCATAGTTCCCCCCACTGTGGCTGAGGAATTCTGGGAGTTGAAGTCCACGAGTCATGAAGGGGGTCATAGTTCCCCCATGCTGGCTGAGGAATTCTGGGAGTTGAAGTCCACGAGTCATGAAGGGGCCATAGTTCTCCCATGCTGGCTCAGGAATTCTGGGAGTTGAAGTCCACAAATCATGAAGGGGCCACAGTTCCCCCATGCTGGCTGAGGAATTCTGGGAGTTGAAGTGCACGAGTCATAAAAGAGCCCAGGTTGCCTACCACCGTCCTAGACCTAGAGGACCTCTGTGTGTGTGTGTGTGTGTGTGTGTGTGTGTGTGTGTGTGTGTGTGTGAAGAGAACACCATTTCAGCGTGTAAATTACGACCTCAGTTCTGTGTTTCTTAATATATGTTTATTAGCCCTGGGATTGACGTCACCACCGAGCTGGATAGCTGGATTGATAAATTCTGCTTGGATGCGGATGTGTTTGTGTTGGTGGCCAACTCCGAGTCGACCCTGATGCAGACGGTAAGAAAGCGGGTCCCTTTCATGCCCTGCCTCCGGGCCTTTGTTTTTAGCTAAGCTTTTGCAAGAATCACCCAAGTTGCAGGATGCTGCCGGACACACGCACACACACACACACACACACACACACAGCCGGGCATTGCGCGCTGGCGAATTAGAGGAGACCAGCTGGATTTGTTCGTTTTTCTGTCTTTCGCATCACTCGTCACAACCGGTGGCAAAGCTGAGTTTGTGACTCCTGTTTTTTTTTTTAATTAATTCATTGAAGACACGCTTGGGTCTCTCAACTCGAGAAAGCTGAAAAGGGGGGGGGGGCGGGGGGCAGAAGGGGGCAGAAAGGTTGAGTTTTTGAATAGAGGATTCCTTTTTTTTTTTTAAGCGAGTTGTGTGCGGCGGCAGCCGCCAAAAAAGAAGCTAAGACAATCCTTGGTCATATAAAGAGAGGGAAAGAACCAAGATCGTGCAAAGCGTTAGTACCGTTTTATAGAGCTTTAGTGAGGCCCCGGCTGGAATTCTGCATCCAGTTTTGGTCACCACATGGATTAAAAAAAGATGTTGAGACTTTGGGGAAAGGCGCAGAGAAGAGCAACCGAGATGGTTAGAACCAGGGCTTTTTTTGTCATCGAACGCTCAGAACGGAGTTATTTATTTATTTATTTTATTGCATTTATATACCGCCCTTTCCCTGAGGACTCAGGGCGGTTTACAGGGAGTTAAAAATCAAACATACAAAAGTTAAAAGCCAAGTTAAAAAATATTAAATCAACCCTGTCCTATTAAAAAACCCCAATTAAAATAATTTTCTCCTCACCCTGGGCCCGAGAGCTCAAAGAGCCAGGTCTTCAGGCCCCAGCGGAATGATCGGAGGTCGGGGGCAGTCCTCAGCTCCACAGTTCCAGCACCTTTTTCGGATGGAACCTTGTAGGGTAGGCAAGGCGGGTTGTATGACATGTGTGAGTTCCGGCACCTTTTTCTTTTACAAAAAAAGCACTGACTAGAACATATGAAGAACGGCTGCAGGATTTGGGTTTGGCCAGTCTGGACAAAAGAAGGGGTGACACTATAGCAACATTCCAGTCTTTGAGGGGCTGCCACAAAGAAGAGGTGGGTTTCCTGCCTATCCTCCAAAGCACCAGAAGGCAAGACAAGAAACCACGGATGGACACTAATCAAGGAGAGAAGCAACCTGGAATTAAGGAGACACTTCCTGACAGTGAGGACAATTAACCAGTGGAACAGCTTGCCACCAGACGTTGTGGGTGCTCCATCACTGGAGGCTTTTAAGAAGAGACTGAAATTGCATTGGGATTCCTGCTTAAGCAAGGAGTTGGACCGGTAGGCAACCTTGGCTCTTTGATGACTCGTGGGCTTCAACTCCCAGAATTCCTGAGCTAGCACAGCTGTCTCAGGAATTCTGGGAGTTGAAGTCCACGAGTCATCAAAGAGCCAAAGGTTGCCTACCCCTGGACTAGGAAGATCTGCAAGGTCCCTTCCCGCTCTGTTCTGATTCTGATTTTTCAAGCTCATTTTATCCCAAAGCTAATTTTTATCCCAAAGCTAATTTTAACCCCAATTTTATCCCAAAGATCATTTTGTGACGTTCGTTATTGTTGTCGTCTTTCGTTCTTTTCTTTTCGGCCAATCCAGGAGAAACAGTTCTTCCACAAAGTCAACGCTCGCCTCTCTCGGCCGAACATTTTCATTTTAAACAACCGCTGGGACGCTTCGGCATCCGAACCGGAATACATGGAGGAGGTGAGGCTTCCTCCGGGGTTGCCGAATTAGAGCGGCCCCGAATATAGGAAGATTGGCCTGTCTTGTCTACCCCTTATCGCTATCCCCTCCTGCAGGTTCGCCGGCAGCACATGGAACGCTGCACCAGCTTCCTGGTGGACGAGCTGGGCGTGGTGGATCGGGCCCAGGCTGGCGACCGCATCTTTTTTGTCTCTGCGAAAGAGGTCCTCAACGCCCGCATCCAGAAGGCTCAGGGTATGCCTGAAGGAGGTGAGAGACCCTCTTAAACCAGTGTTTCTCAGCCTTGGCAACTTGTAAAATGGGCTGGGGACTACAACTCCCAGAGTTCCCCAGCCAGCACATCTAGCTGGGGAATTCTGGGAGTTGGTCCACAAGTCTTAAAAAGTTGCGGAGATTGAAAAAACAAAACACTGCTCTAAGCTCTCCCTGTTTCTAAATCTGCAACCCCTTCCTCCTTAAAAAAAAAAAAAGACACTTGACGTTGCTCCTGGCTATTCCAGTTTGCCTTGGTCCCCATGAGGACTAGGAACTTTAAAAAAAAAACAAGACCAAAACGTGGGCCTGTTTTGCTGTTCAAATCTGATGGTGCTTGTTTTTTCTTTGTAGGTGGGGCACTGGCGGAGGGTTTCCAAGTGAGGATGTTTGAGTTCCAGAATTTTGAGCGAAGATTTGAGGCAAGTGCATTGTTGGACGTTGATATTTATAGCGAGGGTGATGATGTTGGAAGGGACCTTGGAGGTCATTTAGTCCAACCCTCCGCTCAGGCAGGAAAGCCTATACCGGTTCAGACAAATGGCTGTCCAGTCTCTTAAAAACTTCCAGTGTTTGGAGCGTTCACAGCGTCTGGAGGCAGGTGGTTCCACTGGTTAATTGTTCTCACAGTCAGGAAGTTTCTCCTTAGTTCCAGGTTGCTTCTCTCCTTGGTTAGTTTCCATCCATTTGTGTGTGAGTTTCACTGCTCTTCAGAGCTTAGAGATGTGGGTGGTAAATTCTAACCCATTTCCTCAATTTACCCATTAAATTTAACAATGGTGATGTTGTTAAATTTACATGATAGGACTAGGCCTGTAATACAACTAGACCCTGCAGTTTAAATTTTTTAATATATAAGAGCTGTATATTTTAGCAAGCAAAGTATTTTTTTTTCTTGGTAATTAATAACAAAAAAAAAATCTGGAAACTATCCTGAAGAATCAAATAGAAGGCCCTGTGAACAATGTTATCCAGAGCACTTTACACTGGTTCTTTCATCTGTATGCACCTCCTTTTTATAAACACTCATTTTTGAACTACGAGAACATTGGTATAGGGTTTCCTGCCTGAGCAGGGGGTTGGACTAGATGACCTGCAAGGTCCCTTCCATCTTCTTCTTCTTCTTCTTCTCCTCCTCCTCCTCCTTATCGTTATCATTATTATTATTATTATTATTATTATTATTATTATTATTATTATTATTATTATTATTATTATAATATCTGGTGCCAGGGTCAGAGGCAAAGGATATTATTTAAGCAGATAATCCTGCCTGTTATTAAGTAGATTCCTAATGCGGCATCCTAAAGACCCTGGTTTGCCTATTGTTACTGTGATTAAGCCGCTAGTCCCCAAGGACACTATTACGGGGTCTGACCTGATAAAAATTAGCCCAGGGCAGGGGGGGGGGAATCAGGGGAAAGGATGCTGAAATTTTTTTGGGGGGGGAGTGTGAGGAGAGCTGAGTTGCCTCTTCCCTGCAGGAGTGCATCTCCCAGTCTGCGGTGAAGACCAAGTTTGAGCAACACACGGTCAGAGCCAAGCAGATTGCCGAGGAGGTCCGGCACATCATGGATTCGGTCCACGTGGCCGCGCAGGAGCAGAGGTGCCTCATTGGGGATTTCCTGGAGGATTTGTGAAAGTTGGAATCAACCAGCAACAGCAAGAAGGCCTTTGCCGGCTTTCAGCTGGTTTAGAAACTGGGTGCTTTGTTTCTTCTCTCCTTTTTCCTCCCGTCCTTTGATTCCTTCCTTCCCTTTCCCTCCCTCCCTCCCTCCTTTCTTTTCTTTCCTTCCTTCCTTCAATTCCTTCCTTCCATTTCCCTTCCCTTTCCCCTCCATCTTTCCATTCCTTCCATTCCTTTGATTCCTTCCTTTGATTCCTTCCTTCCTTTTTTCCTTCGATTCCTTCCTTCGATTCCTTCCTCTTTCCCTCCCTCCCTCCCTTTGATTCCTTCCTTCCGATTCCTCCCTTCCTGATTTCTTCCTTCCTTTGCTGCCTTCTTTCGATTCCTCCCTCCCTCCCTCCCTTCCTTTGATTCCTTCTTTCCTCCTTCCCTTTCCCTCCCTTTCCTTCCTTCCTTTGATTTCTTCCTTCGATTCCTTCCTTCCTCCCTCCCTCCCTCCCTTTGATTCCTTCCTTCCATTTCCCTTCCCTTTCCCCTCCTTCTTTCCTTCCTTTGATTCCTTCCTTTGATCCCTAACCCCTCCATCTTTCCCTTCCTTCAATTCCTTTGATTCCTCCCTCCCTCCTTTCCTTTGATTCCTTCCTTCCTCCTTCCATTTCTCTTCCCTCCTTCCCTCCCTCCCTCCCTTCTTTGATTCCTTCCTTTGATCCCTAACCCCTCCATCTTTCCCTTCCTTCAATTCCTTTGATTCCTCCCTCCCTCCTTTCCTTTGATTCCTTCCTTCCTCCTTCCATTTCTCTTCCCTCCTTCCCTCCCTTCTTTCCTTCCTTTGATTCCTTCCTTTGATCCCTAACCCCTCCATCTTTCCCTTCCTTCAATTCCTTTGATTCCTCCCTCCCTCCTTTCCTTTGATTCCTTCCTTCCTCCTTCCATTTCTCTTCCCTCCTTCCCTCCCTTCTTTCCTTCCTTTGATTCCTTCCTTTGATCCCTAACCCCTCCATCTTTCCCTTCCTTCAATTCCTTTGATTCCTCCCTCCCTCCTTTCCTTTGATTCCTTCCTTCCTCCTTCCATTTCTCTTCCCTCCTTCCCTCCCTTCTTTCCTTCCTTTGATTCCTTCCTTTGATCCCTAACCCCTCCATCTTTCCCTTCCTTCAATTCCTTTGATTCCTCCCTCCCTCCTTTCCTTTGATTCCTTCCTTCCTCCTTCCATTTCTCTTCCCTCCTTCCCTCCCTTCTTTCCTTCCTTTGATTCCTTCCTTTGATCCCTAACCCCTCCATCTTTCCCTTCCTTCAATTCCTTTGATTCCTCCCTCCCTCCCTCCCTCCCTCCCTCCCTCGTGCCTTGCAGAGTTTATTGCCTGGAGAAGTGGGACGACCGCCAGGAGCGCCTGGGCTTCATAGAGAAACAGTTGGACTTGCTCAGCCAGAGCTACAAGTTGAAAATCAAGGAGCTTACGGAAGAGGTGGAGCGCCAGGTGAGGCCCTTTCCCTGCCTTCAAAGCCGGCTTTAGGCCGCTGGGTTCCCAGGAGCAAAGGCGACCCCGGCGGGAAACGCCCGGCGTGCCTTTTTTTTTTTTTAACCGCAGAGGAAATGAAAAACTGAGCTGGGATTCCAGAGGACCTTTATCGTTGCCCGTCTCTGCCGTGATCAGAGAGCCCCGATTCGGGATTCACAAGACAAAACATCTGCAGACTCGGTTGCCTCCATTTTATCGGGGGGGGAGGGGGCTTGCTTTCCCGGAAAGTAAAGGAAAACGCAGCGGGCTTCCTGCCCGCTTACGCCCGCGTCCTGTTCCCTCCAGGTTTCAAACGCCATGGCGGAGGAGATCAGGAAGCTTTCGGTGCTGGTGGATGAGTTCCAGCTGGATTTCCACCCTTCCCCTGTGGTCCTGAAGGTGTATAAGAATGTAAGCCCCTTAAGGCAGACTGGAGAGTTCCCTGGGGGGCATCGGGTGTCCGGGGTGACCCGTTGTGGCTTCCCCCCCCCCCCCCCCGGTGCCAAATCCGCATTCGGACGTTTAGCCCTTTGTGGAGAAAGAGTCAGTAAGGCAGTCTGTTGCTTAATCCCATCAAGGCGGGCAACAGAATAAGCTGGATGACTTCAAGAGGGATCAGTGAAGGAGAAATGAGGGGTCCTCGGTGCCCTCTGAGCTTGCCTGTTTTCTGGCAGACCTTTCATGACCCACCTAGGTAACATTGTCAGGGCTGGAAAGGAGAAGGAAGGAAGGAAGGAAGGAAGGAAGGAAGGAAGGAAGGAAGGAAGGAAGGAAGGAAGGAAGAAAAGAAAAGAACTGTGGGGTCTTCGCTGTTCTCTGAGCTGGGTGGTTTTCTGGCAGACCTTTCATGACCCAACTAGGTCACATCATCAGGGCTAGAAAGGAGTGGAAAGGAGAAGGAAGGAAGGAAGGAAGGAAGGAAGGAAGGAAGGAAGGAAGGAAGGAAGGAAGGAAGGAAGGAAGGAGGAGAGAGAGAAGGAGAAGAACTGTGGGGGGTCCTTGCTGCTCTCTGAGCTGGGTGGTTTTCTGGCAGACCGTTCATGACCCAACTAGGTCACATCATCAGGGCTAGAAAGGAGTGGGAAGGAAGGAAGGAAGGAAGGAAGGAAGGAAGGAAGGAAGGAAGGAAGGAAGGAAGGAAGGAAGGAAGGAAGGAAGGAAGGAGGAGAGAGAGAAGGAGAAGAACTGTGGGGGTCCTTGCTGCTCTCTGAGCTGGGTGGTTTTCTGGCAGACCTTTCATGACCCAACTAGGTCACATCATCAGGGCTAGAAAGGAGTGGGAAGGAAGGAAGGAAGGAAGGAAGGAAGGAAGGAAGGAAGGAAGGGAGAGAAGGAAAAGAACTATGGGGTCCTTGCTGCTCTCTGAGCTGGGTGGTTTTCTGGCAGACCTTTCGTGACCCAACTAGGTCACATCATCAGGGCTAGAAAGGAGTGGGGCTTTCCTTCTGGTGCTCCCTTCTATCCCTGATGATGTGACCCAGTTTGGGTCATGAAACGTCTACGAGAAAGCAGCCCAGCTCCGGCTTGGTCTTCTAGGAAAAGAAAGACCCTCCAGCTCCATCTGTAGCCAAAGCCAAGTGGTGGCAGTAAGGCAAAGCTGGAATCCAAAGTTTTCCCCCCCCCCCCATAAAACCTTTTCGCTTTCTCCTTCCCCCTGGTTACTTCACCCTGTCCAGTGACTTTAAAGCAGGGCCCTTCAGACTCAGCCCTTTGATGACTCGTGGACTTCAACTCCCAGAATTCCTCAGCCAGGCTGAGCCCTGCTTTAAAATAAATGGTTCTGTCTTGGCGGGTTGGGCGATGTCGCCCTCCAGGCCTTGAGCTTGAAGCAGCCGAGGGCTCCCCCTCCCAGCCCTCAGAGAGCGCCAGGGACTCGTCCGACTCCCAGGATGCCCTGGTTTTTCTCTTCCCCAGGAGTTGCATCGGCACATCGAGGAAGGCCTGGGCCGAAACATGTCCGACCGCTGCTCCAGTTCCATCGCGGCTTCTTTGCAGACCATGCAGCAAGAAATGATTGGTGAGCCTCCCTGGGCAGGATGGGAAGGAGAGACCGGAGCTCCTCTAGTCCAGGGCTGGGGGGCCTTGTGGACTTCAACTCCCAGAATTCCTCAGTCCCACCCCCAGCCTGCCCAGGGTCATGACGTAGCTCTGTTTCCTCCTGAGTTGTGCTGAGATGCGGGGTGTGGATCATCCTCTCTCTCTCTCTCTCTCTCTCTCTCTCTCTCTCTCTCTCTCTCTCTCTCTCTCTCTCTCTCTCTCTCTCTCTCCCCTCTCTTTTCCTCTCTCTCTCCCCTCTCTCCCTCGCTTTTCCTCTCTCTCCCCTCTCTTTTCCTCTCTCCCTCTCCCTCCCTCTCTCCTTTTCCTCTCTTTTCCTCTCCCTCTCTCTTTTCCTCTCTCCCTCTCTTTTCCTCTCTTTTCCTCTCTCCCTCTCTTCCTCTCTCCCTCTTTTCCTCTCTCTCCCCTCTCCCTCTCTTTTCCTCTCTCCCTCTCCCTCCCTCTCTCCCTCTTTTCCTCTCCCTCTCTTTTCCTCTCTCCCTTCCTCTTTTCCTCTCTCCCTCTCTTTTCCTCTCTCCCTCTCTCTTTTCCCCTCTCCCTCTCTCCCCTTTCCCTTTCTCTCCCTCCCTCTCCCTCTCTCTCTCCCTTCCTCTTTTCCTCTCTCCCTCTTTTCCTCTCTCCCTCTCTCTCTTTTCCCCTCTCCCTCTCTCCCCTTTCCCTTTCTCTCCCTCTCCCTCTCTCTTTTCCTCTCATCCTCTCTCCCCCCCCCTCCTCTCTCTCTAACACACACACGCAAACACACACCCCGTCTTCTCCCTCCCCACCCTGCCTTTCAGATGGCCTGAAGCCGCTCCTGCCCGTCGGCCTGAGGGGGCAGATCGAGCTGCTGGTGCCCAGGCAGTGCTTCGCCCTCAGCTACGACCTGAACTGCGACAAGCTCTGCGCCGACTTCCAAGAAGACATCCAGTTCCATTTCTCCCTCGGCTGGACGATGCTGGTGAACCGCTTCCTGGGGCCCAAAAATACCCGCCGGGCTCTGATGGGCTACGGCGACCAGGTCAGACTCAGGCCTGACGGTGACGGGGGGCGGGGGGGCAGGGAAGAAATGATATTACGATTTGGGCTTTGGACTGATCCGCCCTTACAGAAATGGCTAGCCCAGGGCTCTTCCGACTCGGCCCTTTGGGGACATGGGGACTTCAACTCCCAGAATTCCTCAGCCAGGCACGTGTGCCTGGCTGAGGAATTCTGGGAGTTGAAGTCCCCAAGTCCCCAAAGGGCCGAGTCGGAAGAGCCCTGGGTTAGTGCAAACTACCATGGAAACGTAAAAAGTTGAGATTTGAATTTTCGCGTCGGATTTTGTCCCTTACTATTTGTAACTATTCATGTTACAAATGAACGAAACTCACGAACAAACGAACGAACCAAAAAAAAAAAAAAGAGAGATAACGCAAGGTAAGATTTCTCCCCCCTCCACCCGCGCCGGGAGACTCGGCTTCATCTTTGTTACCCTTCCCAACTGACCTTCGCTGGCGCCGAGTTTTGTTTTATTATTTATTTTTCTCTCCCGTCTTCCTTGATGGTCCCTTTCCCCCCCCCCCCGGCCTCAGTTGCTTCATCTGCAGAACGGGCGCGGGAGGCTGGTGGCCTGCCTTCCCTTTCCTGCCCCTTACCTGTCCAATTTTGCCCGCCAGGTTCAGCGTCCGTTGCCCCTCACCCCAGCGAACCCAAGCCTGCCCCCCATGCCGCAGAGCTCCTTGAGTCAGGAGGAGCTGATGGTCTCCATGGTGACCGGCCTGGCCTCCCTCACTTCCCGGACTTCCATGGGCATCCTGGTGATCGGTGGCGTGGTAGGTTTTTTTTTGGGGGGGGGAGCGCTCGGGGGAAAAGAATTGGGGTGACGGAGGCCAGCTTCCCGATTCCTCTCCAGCCCTTCCAGGCAGACTCCATTCCACTCCTTCCACTGACTCCATTCCGGAGTCAGTGGACCCTGCTAGCTAAGGGCAATGGGTGCTGTAGTCCGTACCTGGAAGATCCCTCTACTAGTTCTGCGTTTGTTCGTCTTTCCTGCTTGCCCCGAGACGTTCTCTTTGGCTGCGTTTTTTTTTAAATTATTATTATTTCTCCAATTTATCGGCCGCCCGTCTTATCCACAGGGTAAACGCTGGGCGGAGTCGCCGGCGTAATTTGAGGGTCTGTATTTTGGGGACCCCATTGTCCTACAGCTTTGGGGTGCCTGCCTTAGCCCGTCGGATGCTGCAAAACTGGCTTTATTTTATTTATTTATTTTATTTTAATTCCATTTATATCCCGCCCTTCTCCGAAGACTCAGGGCGGCTTTACAAACTTAGCAGTAGCCTTCATTCTATGTTTATGCCTGCTTATTAGGGCTTTCACACACACCCCAAGCGGCATTATTACAAAGTCAGCTTAATTGCCCCCAACAATCTGGGTCCTCATTTTACCTACCTGGGAAGGATGGAAGGCTGAGTCAACCTTGAGCCTGGTGGGACTCGAACCTGCACTAATTGCAGGCAGCTGGTGTTACTGAAGGAGGCATTAGCCCACTGCTCCACCAAGGCTTTAAAAAATGGCTCCTTTAAAAAGAAAAAATCAAGGAGAGGATCCACCCTAGAACTAAGGAGAAACGAGTGAGAGCAATTAATCCGGGGGACGATTTGCCTCCAGACGTTACGGGTGCTCCGTCACTGGGGAGACTGGACAGACTAGAAGACCTCCGAGGTCCCTCCCGGCCTTGTTACTCTCTTCTGTCCACCGTTCAGCAAATCAAGGGGCATTTTATTTGCACTTCCCGATAAGTTCGCCGAGCCGGCAACGGATGGGGAAGCAGCCCAGCCAATTCAAGGGATGGGTTCGCGTGCCAACAGCGTCATTCGACCCCCCCTTTTCTCTTGGCCCTCCCGCGATTTCCTCCGATCCGCGATCTTCCGTTTCGTTTGGGCGAGGGGCTGCTGGGCTTTCCCAGAGCGAAACGCTGGCTCCGGCGTTCCTTTGACCCACCTACCCCCTCAATACCTGCTTTCCAATCCCTCCGATCCCCCCCACACACCTCCCTTTGCTTCTTGTCCTGGCTGTGCGCCGAGCCACAGCCACGACGTGACTCTGTTCAAAGCGGCCCCTTTTTCTGTCTTGCCTCCCCAGGTGTGGAAGGCGGTGGGCTGGAGGCTGATTGCCCTCTCCCTCGGCCTCTACGGACTCCTGTACGTCTACGAGCGCCTGACCTGGACCACCAGGGCGAAGGAGAGGTCCTTCAAGCGCCAGTTCGTGGACTACGCCGGAGAGAAGCTGCAGCTGATTGTCAGCTACACCGGCTCCAACTGCAGCCACCAAGTGCAGCAGTGAGTTGAGCCTCGCCACGCCCTCCCTGCGCCGCGGTCCGCTGCAGCCGGAGCGCCAGGCTGCAGAGCGCAGGCTGTCCCAGACCTAACGGACGTTCGTTTCGTGGCCCGTTCCAAGTTGCAGCAGCCCTGGGGGCGGCGGGGGGGGGGGGGAAAGTGACTTACGACCCGTTTGTCACTTACGACGGTTGCAGCATCAAAATTCGGATGCCTGGCAACTGGGTGCTTTGTCTCCTGAGGAATTTTCCTCCTCCTCGGTCCCAGTAGAGCAGGGGTCCCCAACCCCACATCCCCCTGGTCCGTGGGCCAGTACCGGGCCGCGGCATGCCAGCAACCGGGCCGCACAAACGAACAAAGCCCCCATACGCAAGATGCAGGCAGCACACAAAACCACACACCCTCTAGTCCAGGGGTGTCAAACTGCCGGCCCACGGGCTGGACGCATCACGCCGAAACCGCAC